>CALNHX010003011.1:0-161382 GCA_940337035.1 Agriotes lineatus
GTATATCTTTGAGATGTATCTGATACCGTTTCATCATTTTTCTTAATAACATAAAGCCCGACAATGTTTGACGATGAAACAGCACACCAAACTGTCACTTTAGAATAATGTTAAACATTGAAACACATTTTCCAAGCTTCGTGTTTATGAAGAAATGATCACTGATTCCGTAAGTGAAGTGAAGGATTTTTATTACTTATTGTAGCTGACCAATGCTTTTTGACGCTCACTGTATATGTGGTGAATCACCCAAAAGTATTTTTTTCAAATTAAATTTATACAACTTGATTGACTATTACGATTGATAAAGTAGCTGAAGCGTTAAATCGAAATTTCCATTGGAAAATGAGTTAGTTAATAAAAGCACTACGTCGAGTTCTAAGAACTGTTAAAGAAATCGCCTTCCGTGGGCAACTAATTAATATTCCCAGATCAGGCACTTACATAGAAGATTCTTTACTTTACTGTGAGAATTATTCGATTCGATTCTATAGAAATTTGCAAACAAAGTATGAAGACGGCAGAATCAATAACTTAGTGCTCGCACTTAAAAGCGTATCCTACTTGTTCTCTTCAGAGTCGGAGAAATGAACAAAAGCAGTTGTTTCTTACGAATTGTTCAGAACTGTAAAATGTACTATTAAATGTTAAATATAAAGAAGTATAGCTTGACGATATATTTAAAAAAGATCAAAGATTACAAATAATATATTTCTTAAAATGTATTAGAAATCTCGAGTTGAAACATCGATCAACAAGATAGAATTTGCTGAGTTTTTTGTCTAAAATCTATATTTATATCATATGCGATTGAAAGCGTGGTTTTTCAAATATAAAAATTATTGAAAGGTAGTCATAGTTCTCGTTATCTACATTGTAAGCAGAGTTAGGCAAACTACTTTAAAAAGCAAATAATTAAAAATTACCAATTACCGCCCAATCAAGTAATTCAATTAGCAGATATTCAATTTCTCAAATAAATTAGTAATTTAATTATCAATTACTTAGTAATTGGAATTGCACAGTATACATTACTTTTACTAGAAATTGTTGCCGTATATTTATATTTACCAGTAGTATTTCAGTAGTCATTTGCTAGTACATCGTTTTAAACAGACAAATTGAAATTAATAAATTATTATTATTAATCTTTATAGTATAATGAAGCTATTTATTGTAAATTGTTTGGGAAACATTAAGTCTGCACTTACCGCCGACATATTTTCGCTTCTTAAAGTTCTTACACAATAATTATTAGCAAGGTGCAACTCTACATCCTGTACAAAACACACCACATCACACCTCATCTACAAAGATACGCACCTGCTCCAAATATCTTTTTGCTCATGCACAAAACTAGCTGTTATCTGACTAATCATAGAAATTCATAAATTATACTTCTATTGCTCCAGAAATGCGCTATTTCCATTCGCTTAACATGAAACTTAATGCAACCATATCTTATTTATTGCGTTCTGGACATTTAATAACCCTATAGAGGCCTGTAAATTATTAACTAAGTTACTAGAAAGTAATCTCAATTACCACAAGTAATTCAAACACTTGTAAAGTCATTTAAATACTTTAGAGTAATTTAATTACTGAAAAAGTAATTGAGTAAATTAAATGTAATGGTTAATTACTTTCAAAGAGAAGTTTTTAACAAAAATCGCAATTAGGTACCTATTTCGAAATATAATTGAATTGCAAGACTAATCGACAAAAAGAATTTAAGTACTAATTTGATTACTAAGTAATTAGCTACTGTCCAGATCTGATAAGTAAATGTGCTTTAAATTACATAGAAAACCAAATGTATATGAGGATATTGAAACGTAATGGACTGACTAGAGCCTTTTTATGTTGAAACAATAAACGTTCTAATTTATACAAGCTCGTTAACGGATGGGTAAAATAGAGTTAGTGTCTGCCTGTTTCGGCACTAAACCGCTTTGAAGTTAATAGAATTATGGGGATTTGACCCTTTAAAACAGTATTTCGAAAAACAAGTTAATAAGTATTGAAGGGTGGATGGAATTATTGATCAGCGGCGCATTCGCTCTCGTGAATGTAAATGAAGCCGTTTTTATTAAAGCTTATTAGTTAAAACTTGACCCACCTCAATAATGTGAGCAACCTTTTCACAATATTTTAAAGATGCGATACGAATGTATCCTATTAAAGCTTTGTTCATTAAAAGTAACAACAATATTAATAGATAATACACTTAGACGAGCTATGTTAGAAAAGCTTGAAAGAAATAGTTGGATTCAAGTAAAAACGTCGATTTAATATTATATTAATTTTAGAAGGAATCAGAATTGCACGCAAATATAAGGGTTAGTTAACTGAATTGAAAGTACACATAATTGAAACCAACGCTGACTTTCTTCTAGCTAAAGTAGAAGAAATGTAAAAAATTAGTTCCCAGGAGATTAACCCGAATTCACTTAAGAAGACCATGATAGTTGGGAGCATTCGAACATTGCACAGAAGGAAGATGTAAAGAAATCGTTCTGATTTTATTAATTTAGTTGATGTTTTACTACTAAAGTTTAAGAAGAATTCTATCTTCCAACAGTTTCTATTATAGTTATAGGTAATAAGAAAGGAGAGAAGAAAAATATTACTCAGCTCGAACTTCTACCAAGTTAGACTTCTATAGGGTTTTCCGATTGCTTTTTAAGATGTATCAGCTCTATTTCACTTTATCTCAAATGCTTTTCCCCCTTCTCAACACATGTCAATATTGACAAATGTGAATTACATCTCACAAACGGCGAAACACAATTGATAGATGGTGAAAAGCAATCGGAAAACCCTCTTTATAAAGTACTTTTGATTTAAAATGCAACACTGTCAAAACCTTATAGAGTGGTAGTGATGTATTAATATAGTCGTTTAAACCGATTTTCTATTGTAGAAGTCTTGGAACTTCTACTTGTCGATCCTAATGGCAGTATGTAAAAAGAAATGGTGGAATTTAGATATTAAAAATTATGATAGCGTATAATATAATTTATGCGTAACGATTAAGCTATTCTAGCATGACATTAGAAAATTATACTTATGTACTTATACTTATATACTTGAACATTTCGTGAGTATGAATACAAACACCCAATAGACCGTCTACCATCCACAATAGAAAAACATACCCTGGTGCGGACTACGGACATGCGGATGAACACCAGTTGCTTGTTGCTAAATCAAACCCCCAAGACAATAGCAGGCTAAAAAATCTGTCAAAGGCTTTACTCAGAACTTCCCTAGTCGACATTGTAACACTAAATCATTTTAAAAATCAAATTAAGTTAGGCGTGAAAATATCTTCACGTTTCTAGTAAATGAAATCAATTTTCTAATAAAGAAAAACGTTACCGGTGGTCCAATTCGAACGGCAAGCGGACCGCGTATGTAGCACCAACGATTTGTGGGATATTGCAAGAGACAATTTCTACCTGCGCCACGAAGCACCGACCTTTCGAATTAATGCATTTATTTAGTAACGCGCTAATCTGTGCCTTCTTTTTGTATCGTAAAACGTTTATTTTGTATCTATTGGCTCCCATTTTTGGTAAGAATAAAGCCTGTACTATGTACAAATTATTACTTGTATCTATTACTAAGTTAACTAAATAATACACAAAATGTATTTTTGAAGGTGGTCACCCTGTATATATTTGTTTGAAATTTGCTCGGTTTCATGCCAGGTAGGTATTGTAATGGTATGAATACATAGGTGAAAATCAATTTTAAAATAATATTTCGACACCGAAAGGTAAAAGAGGCTATAGAATATGAATGAATGAAATAAAAGATTACAGTAGTTGGATATTATAGAGATCAGTTTGAATGTGAATTGGGTATTTGAATAATTGATATATAATTAGAAAAGGATATAGAATTTATAATTGAATAATAGGCTAATAGAAGAACAGAAATATTCGAATTATATGTAATATCTAAATATTAAATTGGAAAACAATGACAAATACTTAATTGAAATAGATTATTGCTCATAGTGGGTAGAAATAAAAAAAAAGATATAGTGTGTTGGAAGGGGAAAATATGATATTGTTAAGCACTTTGTTTTAATTACTAATATAACAAATTTTGAAAATGTAAAGCTGTAATTAATTTGATGTAACTCAAAAGTATGAAATAAACCCTATTAATAAGAAATATGTTTGAAAAATGAAATGGTTACAGTAGAGAAGGAGTTCTAGTTGTAAAATAAAAATGAAATTTAAAAAAAAGAAGATCATTATTCAAAATGAAGGAAGACATCCACCCGTATTCATAGTCGTTCGCCAGCGGCTCGCCGGCGACTCGACAGAGTTCCGTTATGAATAGTATGTTGGTGGCACTGTACGTCTATGTCAAATTCGAGGTTAGCAGGTTAGATTATGTGTCAGTTTCTGTAAAAACAGACTGAAAACCTGATCACCTCGAATTTGACATAGACGTACAGTGCCGCCAACATACTATTCATAACTAAACTCCGGCGACTATGAATACGGGTGTAAGTATTGAGATGGTTTTAAGCCTACAACTTGGCTCTGTTTGCAGTGCAAAATATTTAACCAAGTCAATAAAGCACAGAGTTAAGATATTTTATCTTCATCGGTGTTGTTATAGACTCTTAACCAAACTAATTTTAGTATCGTTATGAGCGTTATTACCGCACTGAGTGCGGTAATGGATACTACCGCACTCAGTGCGGTAATGAATATTGACGCACTCTTTTTGTATCAAGAAATACATTAAACCAGAATTTATTGATGAAGATAAAATATTGAACTATACACGTTTGCTTATGGCACTTAACGAGACTCGTTTGATTGCCGCAAAACTCGGATCATCGCCTCGTTTTTGGCAATCAAACTCCTGTCGTTAAGATGCTCATAACCAAACTTGTATCGTTAATATCTATTATGGAATTGCAATTTAAAAAATAATAAAAGTATTAAATGCATTGGTAATGAGATGCGAGAAGTAGTAATTAAACGGATAAAGACACGCATAAGCAATAGTTATTTACCTACCAAGTTTCGAGAAAATTCTTCCCGAAAAAGTTAGGTAAGGTCTACACATTACTATTTTGCTGTGACGTAACAATTTTCTATCTTTATTTAACTATAAGGAAGTGGACGAAACAAAAAATCTGCAGTTTTTGGTCAGGTCCGCTTTAAGTATGGCTTGTTTTATAATACTGCCAGTGTGATATTCATCCAAAATGACAGTAATATAACGCGCAAGAGCACCTGTCAGCTTTTGTCGACGTTTACAGTGCCTCTGGGGTTTGGAAGCGCAATTAAACCAATGAACCGCAATTATAAACATTTACAAAGAACACACAATTGCCCTGGTTTTTGTTGGAAAGTAAAAAGCATCGCAGTGCAGGAAAAGTAATTTTCGACTCATCGGGAATGACTGGAAAATATGAATTTTGAAGTCAGTAGTACAAAAAGCATATTTCAGAGAGTTTTAATAAAGTAATATAACTAAATAAAATAGGTTTAAGCATATTTAATCACAGGCCAAACAAAATTAATTGACACAAAAGGTTTGTTGTTTCCAGACAAAATGAGCGTAATTATTAATAAAAGTACAGGTCAGTAAATGGCAAGTAGTCTGAAAGGTAAATAAGATCGGAATAAAAGATAATAGAAAATTGGAAAGAGCAATCCCAAAATTAGGCAACGGAAAAGAAAGAAAGCGAGCAACGTATGTAAATTTGAACTCAGTTTTCGGTGCATTAATAAGACAAAGTGAAAAAGCAAATCAATGATTTTAAAACATTTGTGTGCGCAACGGAAGGAACAATGAAAGTTATTAGCAAAGGACGTTTTTTCTTGGATTTAATAAAATGTTAATTTAAGATTTATGTAATCAAACTTTCCTCCACTTGTGTATTCTGCTATCAAAGCTAATTTCTAATTAACAAAAATTATCGCGGTAACAGCAACGCCATGCGTTTTTGTAAACATGAGGAGAACAATTGAAATTATAAGCTAAGACGGTTTGAGCGAAATTATGCTTTCTTAAAATTAATATTTTTGCAAATAAAAAGTGTTTAACAGTTATAAAAGGTATTGCATTTTATTGTACACATCACCTTGCACCAGTAGAAATGTTTGTGGCTTTTTTCGCCACGATATAGTTAAAACTTTTCCAATCTCATCTGCGACTGGGACTGTCGGCAGCCGACAACTGAAATTTTAGAACTACGATTCCAGCGCAATTAAGCATCGGAAGCTAGAGATATGCACTGCATCACATCAACAGGGTCTTTAGGAGCATCCTGAGTGAAAGTTGCAGCCAGGGGAGCTTTTCCAGCAGCGTCATCTCCGATCATCTTTGTGCGAAGTTTGGAAATCAGTACGAGGTAGGAACTATCTGTAAATTTGGGCGTTGGCGTTTGGGAAACTTATTAAAATACGAGATCGAACCTTTCTGAAGAGGCCTATCGCAGATCCAAGGGTCCAGCTTCGCCGTAATAATCCAAAAATTGCATAACGTCATCAAATTTTGTGAAATTATCGGATTTCCAAGCATCAGAAAAAAGTGAATGGATAATACAATGGAGGTTTTGTTGCCAAGCGATAATTGAATCAAATTACCTGACAATTCTATGTTAACTTCAGAATTCTTTTTTAAACGTTCAAGTAATCGCTGTTGCACTGGCGAAGTTTTTGTGTCATCTGACAGATTGTGAATTTTATCTACCAGAACTGGGCACATGAGCTACTCAAGGACAAATAATATAAAATGAACTACTAATTTGTGAATATAGTGAAATTCTAAACCCAACCTGAGATGAGCACTTTTGTGTTTGCCGAGAGCTAGCTTAAATAATGTTGCAGTTCAATAAAATAGTAAGAAAAGGGCATTCAATTATTTTACTTTGAACATCAGCTGATACATTTCATTTTAACTAGCCTTAAATGACTGACAGGCGAAATATAGTACAGTACAAAAAACGACCTGCGAATTGTGTGGTGATTTGCCCTGTTTTAACTTATTAATTTTGTACCAAAAGAAACTAACAAACAGGCAGCCGAGGTCATCATTGCAGTATATGGTGAAAAACTAAATTAAAAGCAGGAGTAATTTACAGAACAAAATAAATAGAAATAAATACGACGATGCTATCTTACGAAAAACAAATGAAAAACATAAAATTAGGTTACAAACTCCTTAAATCATAAATTTAATTAGTTAAGTGTTCGAAATTCCGACCAGCTTCTCTCGAGCACAGCACGAAACGATTCAACGTTTCCGTCCACACATGTTCTAATATGTTCCGGTCAATTGCACAAATGTGGTACTGTATTCGGTCCTTGAGGACTTGTAAATTTGCTGGTTTGGTTAAATAAACCTTACGTTTCAAGTAGCTCCAAAGATAAAAGTCCAATGGGGTCAAGTCTGGCGATCGAGGAGGCCATTCCGTAGGTCCTCTTCGACCAACCCAATCCCCAGGAAACACATCGTCCAAATATTGCCGGACATTTCTGTGGAGGTGCTCCGTGCTGCTGGAACCAAATATCATGAGCTGGGACGTCTGGGTCCTGAGGATTAGGAAACAACTCTGCAAGCACTGGTACTAGTTCGAAGCGGAGGAAATCTGAATAGATATCTCCGTACAAAGTTCCCTCAAAAAACTACGGTCCTAATATGCGGTGTCCAATAATGCCCGCCCAAACATTAAATTTCTGTGGATATTGGGTGTGCGCCTCAATTTTGCAGTTTGGTCTCGCACTATCTCAATATCTGAAATTTTGTCTGTTAACAATGCCATTTAAATCAAACGTCGCCTAATCTGTGAACAATATCGAGTTTTGAAGAAAATTGGGATTAGTTTGGAACATGCCTATCATTTCCTGGCAGAATTGAACCCGGCGATCTGGATCATCCTCATTTAATGCATGAATTAGTTTTACTTTATAAGGCTGATATTTGTCTCTATGAACTGAAGAACGTGACATGTCATGTACCTGTCCAAGTCTCCGTATTGACGAATGTCGATTTTCATGAACTGATAACAAAACATTTAAGCTATTTTCATCGTTAACTATTTTCGAACGTCCGATTCTAGGTAGATCTTCAACAGTGCGAGATTCTCTAAACTTCTTCTCGATCTTACTTACTGTAGACTGATTAATGTTTTTGTTTGGATATTTCATATTGAATATCTGACAAACTTCAGCTTGCGTTCGGGTTTTATCACCACAACCAATCATAATTAATATTTCTATTTCTTCTTTTGTGGTTAACATTATTTACTGTATTAAAAGTGACTTTGACACAAAACATACAAGTTGAATTAATTTATGTCTACGTATTGTTTTGTCTTGTCAGTTCTTTACAGCATGCTTCGATTTCATTTAATACGTTTGAATTTTATTGAAACATTTCAAATTTTCAAAACCTGGATACCCCAACGAATAAAATCTAGTGGAGCACCCGACCATTATGCTTTTAGGAATTATTTGTAAGCTAATTTTATGTTTTTCTTTTGTAATTTTTTTTTGTGAGATAGCAGCATCTTTTATTATTATGAATGTTCCATTTAAATACCTTCTTTATTATTTTCGTCCTTATTTCTAACATAAAGTTATAAATGTGTCATACCGTTGTATTCGGGAAGAGATACTCTACAAGATTACGCCGAAAAAATATGGGATTCCTATTTAAAAAAATTGTTGATGACGTTGAAAACGTGATTAGCGCCATCTATACTTATGTTACGTCAGTAAGTGAAGAATAAAATATTACAAGAACTCTAAAACCGGAAAGAAACTTTAATAAAGTAGTACACGGTTTTACACATTGTAGTGCAGCATATTCTATAACAACGAATGATGAAAAACGAATAGAATCTGCAGATAAGCGGGAGAAGCAGGCCTATTTACAATTTAAGCTAAGAAATGCTTCTGTTAAGTCAACATGGACGGAATTGAGAAAATTCAATATTGGGAAGGTACAATTTGCTGAGCTACCCCCTCAATTAAGGAAGGTTAATGATATAAATGATTTCTTTATAAATTCTGTTCAATTTGTTAAAACAACTTTCAAAATTTAAAAAAACTCTTACTTGTCACAAATAAAAAATAATATCAATACTAAATTTGAATTTAAGGCTATTTCTGAAACAGATATTTTAACATTTTTAAATGGAATTAAAACTAAATCTGTTGGAGTTGATGGCATTAGCATTGATTTAATAAATATAAGCTTACCAGTTATATTACCCCATATCACCCACATCATAAACCATTGCTTAAAGAATAGTGCCTTTCCTTCGCAATGGAAAGTAGCATTAGTGAAGCCATTACCTAAAGTTACTAGTCTTTTAGAATTGAAACATCTCAGGCCCATAACCATTATGCCAATTTTTTCTAAAGTTTTTGAACGTGCAGTTAACCATCAAATTTTGGAACATTTAAAAACTAATAGCGTTTTACTACCAGTACAGTCTGGCTTCAGGGTGGGCCACAGTTGCTCTACGGCTTTGCTTAATATTACAGACGACATTTTCAGATCTATTGATGATAATAAAATGGTAGCCTTAGTAATACTTGACTATTCTAAAGCCTTTGATATGATCAATCATGAACTTCTAGTTGCTATGTTACACTACATTGGTCTCAGTGATGATTCTTGTGATTTCTTTCAAAATTACTTGAACAATAGAAACCAAAAAGTAAAATTAGGCAATGACTTATCGCACAGTTGTAGAGTTGCTAGTGGAGTTCCTCAAGGTTCTATACTGGGGCCTACTCTATATGCCATATATACTTCTCAATTTTATGCTTGAATTATCAACTGTAAATTCCACTTTTATGCCGATGATACACAACTCTATTATAATATACTTTATAATATTCGGGAAAAGGTGAATTAGAGACGAGATTGCTTCTTTACTTAATATCGTAATAAACGGCTCGAAATTGATTCCAGTTAACTCAGCTAAAAATCTAGGGCTTCACGTTGATAGTGATCTGCGATTTAAACCGCATGTTAGCACACTAATTAAGGTAGCCTACTCTAACCTTAAAATGTTATATGCCAATAAAGATATTTTTAACAGAAAGCTGAGAATAATGCTTTGCGATTCATTAGTTTTGTCTCATTTCAACTTTTGTGATGAAGTTTATGGAAATTGCATCGATCAATTAGATAGAAACAGATTTCAGTGTGTACAAAATTCCTGTCTTCGATTTATTTACGGTATTAGGAAACATGAAGCAATCTCACATAAACTCACTGAAGCCAAATGACTAAATATGGTAAATAGGAGAATGCTCCACATTTCCTGCCTATATTATAAAATTATAAAAATGATAACCCCTATATACTTGCATGAACGTCTGCAATTTATAACCGATGTTCAACATCTGAATCTTCGTTCTAAAGGGCTGTTAACTCCACCAGTGCACGGAACATCTCTTTTTGACAGATCATTTTCGTTCAATATTGCTAAAATATTTAACCGCGTTTTCTTTGGCATTGACGTTACTTTATGTGATAGTCTTAATATCTTCAAGAAACGTCTAAAATCGGCGTTGCAGCTAGAGCAACTCAGAGGATTAACTGTTAGTTGAAGTCTCTTCGTTTTTAAAAGTATGTTTCTCGTCTTTTCTCTTTTAATATGTTTTTTTTAATCTTTGTGAATTATATCGATTATTTCTTTACATTTGTAAATATATTGGTCTCGGGTCATGTTTGCACACTGTAAATAACGAAATGGTTATAGGTATTGTATGTATTCCACAATATTTTTTATATTTTTTATTTAAAATAAGGGTTCAAGAAAAAACAGGCGCATGGCTTGGCGATGTGTTCTGACTGAACTCCTTTTAGCACCAAACTCTGTCGTATTGACTTTTTACACTGTTTAATTTTTTTTCTGTTTGTGCTAATAAATGAATTTATTATATTATTATTATTATATAAATATATAATAAATATCTCAGTCGGTCCTGTTAATTTTGGAGAGCCATGGAACAACATCGTACCGCTCAGATTAGCCCTAGACTTAATTTTTCCGGTTAATTTTAGAGCACATTGGAACAACATCGTCCTCATAAAATTATCCCAAGACCTACCCTGACCTGTTAATCTTAGAGCGCATTGGAACAACATCGTACTGCCCAGATCTTTCTGTTCCAGTAGCCGTGAAACCACAATACTAATAAATAATTTCTCCCGACAGCTCTAGCGCCTACCAGACCGAGGTCCAGGTGGAATCACGAACGGTCTAAGTTCAGTTGAAATCCTTGAGCTCGAGCTCGCTTAATATTCGAATTTCAAATTGAGTGCGCCTCGGGGAAGCTCCAATTTTGGTCAATAATTCTTAACGAAACGCGCGACCAAGGCCATCCCCGGGCTTTGAAATTTCTAAATTTAATTAGCTAGCGCGGCGATAGTTCACGTTTGTCAAGTTTATGGTGACTGTAAACCCCACCAGAATCATTCCGGCGTTTGCCTTATCAAGCCCAAAATCTGCAAAAACCCGGGACCGACGAGCCGAAACTAAATTAGTTAATTTAAATCTGGTTATAGTTATTCGAATCACAGGACAGGAGGACCGTCCATATCCGCTACCAGCGAATGCCGCCCCGACCGTAACGCAAAAGCCACCCAGGATAACCTTTATATTTATTGTAAATAGCTTAGATAAAAATCCAGAGAACCCGTCGCCGGTCCTCAAATTTTATCACCGTAGCAGCGTAACGTTACATGCCACACAGAGGCCACCGGGAAGAACTCTATTGTGTTTGTAAATTATTTTAAAACATATTTTATTTTGTAAAATAGTTAAACAAAATAAACCTGTATAATCTTGGCTCAATTTTCTTACATCAGCTGTTGACAACCTTGAACCAGAGCTACCCGCGAGAAGTAGTTAATTACGTAAAATACTCAAACTAGATCTTAAGCATAAAATTAAAAGTAAAATTTTCAAAATTAGGAAGCGTTACAACATGATACATTAAGTAAGGCGACAATAACATAATGCACTACAATGATGGTGATGGTGATGTTCAAAACTTTAGCTCTTGGAAGAAAACCTGAGCGGTAGACGGAATGACCCATGAAGTTCGGCAGCAGATCTGGTCTAGTTTTCAGGATGCCAAACGTTTTAGCAGGCATTGAACGTCAATCCACGTTGAGAAGAAACTAAAGCCGACATAAAGGATTCATTTCGATTTAATTCGATTATTGGAGTTCTACGGTATTTCGAATGCAAGCACGTACTTCACGGCTTTGAAACACTGTGAAAATTCGCCATTAGTCGGGTATCAATTGAGAAATCACAAAAATAGATAATTCGTTCCCCGTAGCTAGTGCACCATGATACGGTGCAAGGTAAACTGGCACCGGCTAAAAATAATCGGGCGTGTCCCAAATTAGAATATTTCTTTTACCCTGTTCAAAATCAGCGGCATGCGCTCAAAGATTGTAGGCAACGATCATTAGGTCAACAAACTTTACCATTACCACTAATTCTTACACACCACAAATGGTGTTGGTCCGGATCTAATAATATTTAGAAAATCTTATTTCTTTATTAAAAAGATCAGCGTTCACTTGGTAGTACCATATTTAGAAGTGGTAATTTTACTTCCATAGTCGGAAGTTGTAGTTACCTTGCACTTGTCTAATTCACTCCGCAAATCTACTTCACATTAAATGGGTATTCAGACAGGGGTTATATTGTCATCTGCAAACACATATCAGGTTAAGTTATATATTCTTATTAAAATTCACTCAAATTCGAAAAGATAAGAACGTGTCAGCTTCGGGCCATATTAGGAGAATAGCGAATACGCTGCTCGTATGTCGTATGGGCGAATATTTCGGCAATTAAACATGTCTGCAATATTGAATATTTCAATTGGGAACCCAAAGCCAGTAAGGGGGCTTAAAATACCCCCAAACAGTTTACTGGTACAGCGGGTCGCCGGAATAGGTGACCTTTTAAAAAAAATTAATATCTGTCGTCTAAGTTTCCTGCCTCTAATGGGCTTCTTATATGAAAAATTATTCGGCAAAAAATGGGTAAAGGCAGTTCCCCGAAGTTTAATTGAGGATTTTAATTATGATTTTCCGTTCAGCTGCAAGCGCGAGCCTTTGGAAACTTTCATAATTAGCATTTGCAATGTAGATTTACCACTTTCGAGGCATGCACTCGGTGAAGAGAGCGTTTTCCGTGTAAATTCAGCAATTAGTACGGCATCTGAACAAACAAGTAAACATTAAACAACATAAACAGCATCTGCTGACGTGAAATTTCCAGCAACAATTTGCCGTAATCTGTAATGCCGTGTAATTGAGAAGTTCTGTCGGATGTAACGCGATTAGGGAATGGTTGCGATTACCCAGATGCATCTTAATATATATTTAATTACGCGCGCCCTCGGAAAAAGGCGATATGAGACGCTCCCAAATAAAGCCGGGAGGACTAAACGGTTTGACTGGATCCGCCAGCGTTTTCATAAATATAGGAAACGAAATAATAACGACTACCGAGCATATCTTAAAATTTTAATTAAAAGGCCGAAATTAACATTTTCATCGAGATCGTTGTTGTTTCCGGCGTTATTTAGGGGAACGGCTGCCTGCTACTACCTATGAAATTTCCCCAATTTGAAAGAATTCGGCACCAACACTAATTTGACGAAACTGAGAAGTCCTCTTTAATTTGAATTTAAAAGTAACAGACGTTTCGAAACGCCGGAAAGGGATTACCAATTTAACCTACACAGCGGATTTTCGTAATATTAAAGTGTGGACGCCCTCCCATCTGTAGAATGCGATTAAAACGCGAGAGACTCAACGAAAATAAAATGATGAAAACTTGAAAAACTGTTGATTGTTAGTTGCGATAATTGGTAATATTAATGCTAAATTCCTGTAGAAAGACAATCATGGGTCCAGAATCGTCAAAAGAATGCAGGTTTATACACGCTAGCTTTACAAAACCGATAAAATTTAAGTTATACCAACTCCCATATGCATTTAATTAAGTGTTAATAATCCAAACCTATTGATCGCTTATCCAATTATACAATTGTCACTCATTATTGAATACGCAACATAATCTAACTGTTAAGGTGTGAAAAGGTAGAATGTGCTTAATATTTAAATTAGACATACGATTAAAGGTTCAGGTAGCATATAAACACTGAATTTAGAATTGTATCCATTGCCCGGCACAATTAGTCAAGATATAGAAGAATCTCATAAAGTCGAAGTCATATAACTTAGATGAAACAGGATATAGCTGTTGAAGTATGATATAAATAAGTGAAAGATAACATTTAAATAATAATAATTTTTTTCTTATGCCGCGTAAGCGAACAAATATCCGTAGGTGGAAATTGCATAAACCAAGTTAACTCTTATAAATACTTAGGTCATGAAATCCACATTGGGAGAGACAATCAGACCTGCAAAATAAAGAGCAGAGTAGGTTTATCTCGGACCGCCTTTGGCAAATTGCGACGTGTGTTCAAATATTCCAATATGTCTAAAAAGGAAGATCTTCAACCAGTGTGTACGCCCTGTACTTCCCTACGGAGCCGAAACTAGCTCTCTCTTACATAGAAATCTGTGAACAAAATACGCACTGCTCAAATAAAAATGGAAATATCAATGCTGGGCATTTCTCTGAAAGACAAGGAATCAAACAAAAATCTGAGAGAAATATCTGGAGTAACTGATGCTGTGGAACGGATAGCCACCCTAAACTGGAACTGGGCTGGCCACGTGGCATGGCTTACTGACGGACGTTGGACAAAGAAGGTTCTGGACTGGAGGACCGCGACAAGACGCATATCGCGGCAGAAGACGACCACCAATAGGATGGTCCGAAGATATCAAGAGAATCCGGACAAACTGGACGAACACAGGACAGGATCGGCAAGACTAGATTAAACTACGGGAGGCTTATGCGCAGTAATGAACGCAGATGAGCTGAGTGATGATGATGATGATGATGTTATGCTGGTTAATGTATATACGTCTAAATATCATCAAAGCGAAACAACAACTTACTGAACTTGTAATAGAATCTAAGCATACATTTCAAACAATTATTTAAGTAAAATTTATACAGTAGAATTTCACCATCCTAAATTCTTTAAAGTATGCTTTGTACAAAACAATTAAAATAGCATTTCACTATTTAAGTAACCCAGGAAACGATTTTATCCAAAAATACGGAATGTAACCGTGACAGTTCAATTGCCCAGAAAAGATACATCAGTGAAATCTAATTACTCACGAGTTGATAGAGTGGTAATTTTGTAAAACAATAAAACCACTGAACCATCCATCGTTTAACCACCAGAGGCTCAAACAATATTTCTAAGAATGAACCAAAGAAGTAACCATTGAAGGGCCTAACACCTACTTAGAGAAAATAAGAATTGGCTAACTGCATATCCTATGTTTTTCAATCTCTCCCTCTCGCCTTACCATCCATTAATGGTTTCTATCGCATCAAAACTTTCCTCCATTCTGTTCTATTTCTGGCAAATCTCCGTATTGTTTACCCATCTTGTGTACGACCTTCCTTTTAGTAGTGTTATGGTTGGTACACTATTAAATACTCTCTGGATTGTATTGTTGGGTACCATCCGCATCGCCTGTTCCATCCAGTGTATTAGCATGCGGTTAATGACATTGACTATGCCTGTTCCTATTTATCCATTGTATCTCTATCTCCTCGTCCTCTGTCTTTAAATGATCCAAATAGCATTCGTATAATTTTCACTTAGACTCTGATAAGAGCATTCATTCTTTCCGCAATTTTTTTGTAGTGCACAGAAACAACGTATTAATCGGCACGAGCGGTACGCGAGGGTCAATTACGTTATTCTGTGCACGATAAGAAAATTACCGGACATGAAATAGTGCTCGGTAAGAAAATTGTAGCGACACGGCTCTAAAAATACAATGAAAATTTTACTCGAAAATAAAATATCAAGTGATACCAAAAATTTATCCATAGTAAGTTGTTAATATGTTGGTGGCATTGTAAGTCTATGTCAAATTCGAGGTTAGCAGGTTAGGTTTTGCGTGAGTCTGGGACAACACTGACGAAAACCTAACCTGCTAACCTCGAATTTGACATAAACTTACAGTGCCACCAACATATTAACAACAGTGAATGTCAAAAAATTATCGCTTATTAATTTCAGTTATGTTAGTCAACTTAAAAAAGATTATCAAGAATTTATAAAATTTTTCCATTGGTTCTTAATTAGTATCGTAGGATTTTCCTTTGAAATACCTTTAACCATGTTCCTCCGTTTTCACTAATGTCAATGATCCACAACTATATGTTAGTATGAGTCTTGTTATTATTTTGTATAGCCGCAGCTTGACTTTTACTTCCTTTGTCTAAAAGCAGAAGAGTATTGTACTCTCGAAAAAATCACATTCCGAGGTTTCTTCAGATCTTGACGTTTCAGGGTCCCTAGATGACGAAGACAGATTTTTTCAATTCTATCTGTCTGACTGTCAGTCTATTTGTCTGCCTATTGCCGGTATAACTCAAAAACGATGTATTAGAGGAAGACGATATTTTGCATGACGATGATATGCCTTTGTATGCCTTTTATATGTTATTGTGTTCTATAAGCTTGCATTATATGTGTTTCATTATTGCTTATTGTAAAGCTTTCACCTAATAACTTAGCCTCAGCAGTGGTTTTGAAAATCATCAGCAAATTAGCAGCTCAAACTAGAAGCTCAATCTAAAGATGATTGCAGGGACAGCTTTATAAAGTTCAAAAAATCCTAATCACAATAATAATAGCTATTAACATATCTAGGAATGTTATGAGTATCATAACTGCCGCAGATGTTTTGAAATCCGAGCTCATAGAGCGAGGATTTTAAAACATCTGAGGCTGTTATGATTCATAACATCCGTGATTTGTTCAATAGTTTATCGGTTGCTATATGGTTATGTAGGGTAATATTCTTGAACCCTACAGATAAGTTATGATCTAGTTACCAGCCTACTTTTGTATATGTAAACAAAGGCTTAATATCCTGAAACCGGTAAACAAAATAAAACAAGCTCGATCAGCAGGTAACCCTTAATAATCTTTGTTAAGCTAGCCCACATAATTACCGATGACGTGAGTGGGCTAAAGAACACTATTTTGCCCTCAGAAGTCATTATCAAGCAGCCTCAAACTAAGGAATAGATCAAAAATAAAATATAGCTGGCCGTTGGCTCGGGGGACGCTTTCAAAGGAAGGCGAGCCAAACGCACCATTAACAAACCACGTTGGGAAGCTGTAAAGAACACCTGCATATACCCGCCAAACGCGTTTAATGACCTCAAATAGTAAGTGTCCAAGTCGCTTGCACGGGGTTAGCCAAAACTGCGTGCGAAGGACGGAAAATTAAGGTGCAATCTAAGTTCTCCCTTTTCGACCATAACAGATTGTTTTATTAAGGAAACCAATGCTGTATTTTCTAATGCTTATTTGTTTTCGACCAAATTTCGTTATGGAAAACGAAAACCGGATCAGAGTTATGCAGAATTTGCCTATTAATTAAAAACAAACTTCCAGGAGTGGATCAGGAGCGAAGAAATAGACGACGACTTCGGAAAATTGGTGCAACTCGTGTGTTTAGAAAAATTTTATAGTGCATTACCTGGAGAAATCAAATTTTGGGTGGAAGACCGGAATAAGGTAAAAACTGTGGAAGAAGCGGCAGAACACGCAGACACCTACCTAATAAATGGAGGTCCTGGCACGGAGAAACATTATAATAATTTTAAAACACAGAAGGGAAGATTCGACCACAAATCCGGGTCAGCAACCCTAAAGAAGGATTTAGAACCAAAACAAACGGCAGGCGAGGGCAGTAACCCTGTAGCCATGAACAAAAGTAGTTTTGACAGGCGTCGACCACTTGAATGTTACAGTTGTGGAGGCTTAGGACATTTTAAGAATTCTCCGTAGTGCCCGAAATCGAAAGTTGTATTGACAACAATAGAATCAGGTAGCGACTTAAAACGGCTCTTTGACCCATATACAATGAACGCCGAGGTAAATGGCGTAAAATCCATGATTCTTATAGACAGTGCCGCAAGCTACGATATTTTGTATTCCAGGATAATAAAACCCGAAGATTACACAGGAAAGTATGTAAATGTTCAAGGGGTTTTAAGCCAGCAGAGTAAAGCGCTACCGGTTGCTAGAATTGAACTGAGTTTGCCTAAAATTCAGGTGAATACAGAAGCAGCTGTTACAAATTAACCGCCTGAAGGATATTCTTACTTATTGTCAAACCGAACATGGGAACTGATGAAAAATAAGGAGAATGGGGAAATCCAGCAAGTTTTTGCTCGAACCAGAGCAAAAGCTAAAGAAATACTGGAAAAAGAAAAATTCCAGGAAGCTAAGAAGGAAGCTACTGTAGAAATGCAGAAGGCTGTAGAGGGAAACAAGCCAGAAAAAGAAACTGTCTTAGAGGAGGTGAAATACGAAAACCCGAGGCAAGAAAGCAACGATCTGATTTCGGTGCCGAAATCGGAGGTGGATTTTTCCGACATCACAAAATTAACACCAACAAATTTAAGGAAACTACAATTGGAGGATTCGAAACTAAAAAAGTATTTCGCCATGGCGGACTATAAGAAAGAAATTAATGGAGCAAAATTTTATATCGCAAGTGGAATTTTACACCGAAGATTCACGGATAAACTTGGGAGAAGCTATGAACAGGTGATAGTGCTAAAGCGGTTACAAAAGAAATTGCTAGAGATTGCACACGACAATATGTGGATGGAGCATCTTGGAGGGAATAAAACGATCAACCGCATAAAACAACACTATTGGTGGAACCAGTTAAGCCGAGACGTCAAGGCAAAGGTGCGAGTCTGTATGCGAGTTGGGAAATCGACGGACCGAAAGAAGGCACCCATGTGCCAAGTTCCTATAATCACAGAGCCTTACAAGCGAGTGAATGTTGACATCTGGGACCATTAACCAAAACAGAGAAGGGAAATCGTTATCTGTTGACGTTAATTTGCAGCGCCACGAAGTTCCTTGATGCAATCCCATTGAAGGTGGCAGATTCGGAGTCGCTGGTGAATGGATTATTAAATATTTTTTCTAGAGTTGGTTTTCCGGCGGAGATTCAGATGGATTTGGGGACCGTGTTCACAAGTAATCTGACATCTGAGATTTTCGAAGGTGAGGCATAAGAATTATTCACAGTTCAGCTTAACAAAGCCTCAGTCTAAGCTCAGTCTGTAGATTCCACAATGGCGTCAGCGTAAGAAGGGGGGTGGGCGTTACCCTCAGCTAGACACTGGATTTGATTGGAACAAAGTTTATTATATTTACACTAACTAACATACAAATAAGCTTAGAACTAGGTAACATATATGTACAGAAAAAGAAAAGAAAATGGCGGATTGGCATCCGCGATTGGAAGCGGGTGTGGTCCTTCGGAGGCGGGGCCGGCGGCTTCCTCCTGCGGTTGCAGCGGCGGCGGTGGCGACTGGCGACGGGGCGGCGAGCTGAGAGCAGCGGCGGCGGCAACGTCGGCGGCAGTGCTGATCTCCTTGGCGGAGGCGGCGGTTGGCGGCTTCCTTCGGCGGTTGCAGCGGCGGCGGTGGCGACTGGCGACGGGGCGGCGGGCTGTGAGCAGCGGCGGCGGCAACGTCGGCGGCAGTGCTGATCTCCTTTGGCGGAGGCGGCGGCTGGCGGCTTCCTTCTGCGGTGGCAGCGGCGGCGGTGGCGACTGGCGACGGGGCGGCGGACTGTGAGCAGCGGCGGCGGCAACGTCGGCGGCAGTGCGGATCTCCTTTGTCGGAGGCGGCGGCTGGCGGAAGTGGCTCGAGTTCCCAACTTTGTCCGAAGACGGAAGGCAGCAGAGTCCAATGCGGAGGATTGGCTCTAAGTCCCCGAGGGTGATAGGCTCTGGAGAGGCGGGAGCTGCTAGCTGGTCCTGGAAGCTAAAGTGGCTCGAACTCCAAGTCCCACGAAGACGGCAGACAGCTAAGTCCAGTGAAACGGCTGTTGGTCCTGGAGCTGAAGTGGCTGCTGGTGGTCCGGGAGCTGAAGTGGCTGCTGGTGGTCCTGGAAGCTGAAGTGGCTGCTGGTGGACTCTCCTTGGCTGAGTAATTTCTTACTGCCAGCGTCTGACTATTTAAAGGAGCCAGTCCTTTGTCCAACGCGATCTCGACGCTCATTGGTAGAAGTAGAAGGGATGTTTTGCCCGATTTCGATATATTTCGGAATTATAGCCTTTAATTGAGCGGCGTGATCAATTATCGACTTGATTTGAATCGCAATCAATAGTTGTCGAAATGCCGATTCTAACGACACCCAATTTGCTATGTTTTGAGTAAAAATTAGCTCAACTTGGAATTTTTTAATTCAGTGTTCCGCGTAAAGCTTAATTAAGTACTACTCTTATGGCGTATGTTACAAAGTTTATTATGCTTCGATCGGTTGCGCGCTATTTTTATAAGACTTTTGAGACCAATTACGCTTTTCTGGTATGCTTCCTTCGTTAATTATACTTTAATTTGTAATATTGTATCCTTGCCCGCTGTATTTTGTCGTGGCCCTGATTTCTCCGTTACAAAGATGCGTTTCTGCTGGGCCGCTGAATTTTTCGGCCGTTCACTCGGGCGCGCTCCAGCCGCATGTATTTGCTGTCTGATGGAAAAATTGCTTTTACTCCACCTGTATATGTGCTAGCGCCCTGCGGTTTGTTTTATTAGGTGGCGGTTGATTTTTCCTATCTTCAGGTACCCTTATGTGGAGTTTTGGATTTGGCGCACTCTGATTTAAGCGCGTTTTAGTGATCGAACTGCGTTTATTAATTTTCGCTGCGGCGCCGTTTGGTCGGCTTTCGTTGTTGATGTTGGGCCATCCGTTGGCCCTTTTATTGCCGCGGTTTATACTTGCGAATTGGGGGCTTCTTTGAGTTCGCGTGCCGCGGTTTATTGTTTTATGGGGGTAACGGTTTTCTTACAATTTTTGTAGGATCGAGGCGATTTGCTGGTGAACAGATGTTTGAGCTCTTTGTTTCGTTCGCCGTGTACTTGGCGACGTAAATTTCCTTTGTTGCCTTGTTCTGTTCACCGATTCATATTAATTCCCCCCTCCTTTGGCGTCCTCGATCCGTGCATGAAGTTCTAAGGAGCTGGGAAGAAGGGGTGGAGTTAATCTGCGTGTGTTTTTCCCTTCGACAACGTCTAACTGGCTTAGCGGCGGATTCCTTGGTGGTACTGCGAGATGAGTGGCCGGTTATCCGTAGATGCCCTTGTGAATCCTCACATGGTGATGATTGGTTGCGAGTCGCATGATCCCTTGTAGCAGGTTCTTGAAACCGGAGGGGATCTTTCCTTTGCTGGTTCGCTGGCCGTCATGCGTCTTTGGGCTAAGTGGTCGCTGAATCTCTATGGAATGATACGCTGCTTGGTGGAGGTATCTCGATGAGCGAGATGTTGGGCCGTTGAAGGTCGTTGTTGGGGCCTGGGCGGCGGTGAGAAGCGTTCCGATGAAAGGTGTCGTCAGCCGGGACTCGTGGGGGCGGTTGTCGGCCTGGGGTGTTAGAAACTTCGGCCAGGACTCCTGGTACCTGGGGCTCGTGTCCAAGCAAAGTCCCTTGGGGCGTGGGCTTTTTCACGTTCTGGAGCAGATCTGTGGCTGGGCGTACTTCGCCAGTACACGGCTGGTGCGGGCGGAAGCTTGGGGGTCCAGGCGCGGCCAGATCGGTCCTCGGTGACATAAGCGCCATGCTAGGAGTTCGGGGTCTTGAACTGCGTGCTTAGGCGGAGTCCTCTCCTTGACGCGGAGTTCCTATCCTTCTAGGTGACCCGACTTGCTGACGTGGAGACGGCTGAGGTGGGACACCTTGTTCGGGGGCTGCTAGGGCTAATCAGACGTGTTGACGTTTGGGTGAGAAGCCAGGTGGATCCTCGTCGTAGAAGGTGCCGTGCTTGATCTTCCGGAAGTGGGAGCGCGTGACCAGGCGAAGTATGGCGGCGTTGCGGCAGTCCTCACGTGCTGAGTCAATCTGCGGAAGGATACACCTCGGTGGCACGCGGTGGGTGCGGGCGGAGGCTTGGGGCATCCTTGGCGCGGACAGATTGACCTTCGGTGGTGGAGGTGGCAAGTCCTAGCTTCGGGGACCTGGGGCGCCTGTTCCGGCGGAGTCGTGAGCTTCGGCCTTCTAGTGAGCGTGCTTCTCTGTTGCGCTTCTCGGCGAATTTGCGCTGAGTGCAGGTGCTGGAGTGCCTGCAGAGAGTTGGTGGCGAGCTTCTGGCAGCCTATTTGAAGTGTTGGCCAGAGAGCTGGTGCTGAGCTTCTGGTAGCACATTGGCAGTGCAGGCCAGAAAGCTGGTGATGAGGGATCCTTGAGATTGCTGTGAATCGTTGTGGATCATGGTTGTTGGTGGTGATGTTGAAATTTGATTTGGGCGCCACTGGGTGTTTACTACCACTCCCAGAAGTGGTGTTGGTCGTCTTCATTCATCTCGGTTTGCACTGGGTTGAGACACTGTGGTGGTGTCCTCTGTCCACATGGAAACGGAGATGCGCTGTCTTCTGTGACTTCCGAGTGATGCGGGCTGACACTTGGTTGCGGTGTCTGCTGAGGTTCCTTGTTGGTCCTCGGCGGAGTTGCGTCCATCCTTCTTCGTCGACTTCACCATTGTAGTGGGCGTGACTTCCCTCTGGTGTCCACCACAGGTTGGCCCCACGTTCCGGGCGACAATGAACAAAGCCTCAGTCTAAGCTCAGTCTGTAGATTCCACAATGGCGTCAGCGTAAGAAGGGGGGTGGGCGTTACCCTCAGCTAGACACTGGATTTGATTGGAACAAAGTTTATTATATTTACACTAACTAACATACAAATAAGCTTAGAACTAGGTAACATATATGTACAGAAAAAGAAAAGAAAATGGCGGATTGGCATCCGCGATTGGAAGCGGGTGTGGTCCTTCGGAGGCGGGGCCGGCGGCTTCCTCCTGCGGTTGCAGCGGCGGCGGTGGCGACTGGCGACGGGGCGGCGAGCTGAGAGCAGCGGCGGCGGCAACGTCGGCGGCAGTGCTGATCTCCTTGGCGGAGGCGGCGGTTGGCGGCTTCCTTCGGCGGTTGCAGCGGCGGCGGTGGCGACTGGCGACGGGGCGGCGGGCTGTGAGCAGCGGCGGCGGCAACGTCGGCGGCAGTGCTGATCTCCTTTGGCGGAGGCGGCGGCTGGCGGCTTCCTTCGGCGGTTGCAGCGGCGGCGGTGGCGACTGGCGACGGGGCGGCGGGCTGTGAGCAGCGGCGGCGGCAACGTCGGCGGCAGTGCTGATCTCCTTTGGCGGAGGCGGCGGCTGGCGGCTTCCTTCTGCGGTGGCAGCGGCGGCGGTGGCGACTGGCGACGGGGCGGCGGACTGTGAGCAGCGGCGGCGGCAACGTCGGCGGCAGTGCGGATCTCCTTTGTCGGAGGCGGCGGCTGGCGGAAGTGGCTCGAGTTCCCAACTTTGTCCGAAGACGGAAGGCAGCAGAGTCCAATGCGGAGGATTGGCTCTAAGTCCCCGAGGGTGATAGGCTCTGGAGAGGCGGGAGCTGCTAGCTGGTCCTGGAAGCTAAAGTGGCTCGAACTCCAAGTCCCACGAAGACGGCAGACAGCTAAGTCCAGTGAAACGGCTGTTGGTCCTGGAGCTGAAGTGGCTGGTGGTGGTCCGGGAGCTGAAGTGGCTGCTGGTGGTCCTGGAAGCTGAAGTGGCTGCTGGTGGACTCTCCTTGGCTGAGAAATTTCTTACTGCCAGCGTCTGACTATTTAAAGGAGCCAGTCCTTTGTCCAACGCGATCTCGACGCTCATTGGTCGAAGTAGAAGGGATGTTTTGCCCGATTTCGATATATTTCGGAATTATAGCCTTTAATTGAGCGGCGTGATCAATTATCGACTTGATTTGAATCGCAATCAATAGTTGTCGAAATGCCGATTCTAACGACACCCAATTTGCTATGTTTTGAGTAAAAATTAGCTCAACTTGGAATTTTTTAATTCAGTGTTCCGCGTAAAGCTTAATTAAGTACTACTCTTATGGCGTATGTTACAAAGTTTATTATGCTTCGATCGGTTGCGCGCTATTTTTATAAGACTTTTGAGATCAATTACGCTTTTCTGGGATGCTTCCTTCGTTAATTATACTTTAATTTGTAATATTGTATCCTTGCCCGCTGTATTTTGTCGTGGCCCTGATTTCTCCGTTACAAAGATGCGTTTCTGCTGGGCCGCTGAATTTTTCGGCCGTTCACTCGGGCGCGCTCCAGCCGCATGTATTTGCTGTCTGATGGAAAAATTGCTTTTACTCCACCTGTATATGTGCTAGCGCCCTGCGGTTTGTTTTATTAGGTGGCGGTTGATTTTTCCTATCTTCAGGTACCCTTATGTGGAGTTTTGGATTTGGCGCACTCTGATTTAAGCGCGTTTTAGTGATCGAACTGCGTTTATTAATTTTCGCTGCGGCGCCGTTTGGTCGGCTTTCGTTGTTGATGTTGGGCCATCCGTTGGCCCTTTTATTGCCGCGGTTTATACTTGCGAATTGGGGGCTTCTTTGAGTTCGCGTGCCGCGGTTTATTGTTTTATGGGGGTAACGGTTTTCTTACAATTTTTGTAGGATCGAGGCGATTTGCTGGTGAACAGATGTTTGAGCTCTTTGTTTCGTTCGCCGTGTACTTGGCGACGTAAATTTCCTTTGTTGCCTTGTTCTGTTCACCGATTCATATTAAGCTTATCACCCACAATCAAATGCGGTGGAACGATTCCATGGAGTCTATAAGCGAATCTTGAGAGCCTTGTGTTACGAGCATGGGAACGAATGGGACACATATGTAGATCAAGCGTTGTTCGCCTTGAGGTGTGCTCCACACCCAGCGCATGAGTTTAGCCCAGCAGAACTGGTGTATGGGAGACAAATTCGTTCACCACTAAATTTAATAAAGGACTTGTGGATTGGTAAAGAAACCAACAAACCAGTGGTCGTTTATGTTTTAAACCTGTTGGAGATGTTAAAACAAATGCTTTATCAACAAGCGAGGACAAACAAATTACAAATGCAGTGGACGGGGCCAAAGGAAATCGTTAGAAAAATATCAGGAACGAATTACATTATTAAAGAACCTTCTGGCAAACGACGGCAAAATTTAGTTTATGTGAATTTATTAAAACCATATTATGCGCAAGCAGAAATGGTCGGCATCAATTTAATTCAACCAGGGGAAGACAGAATTGATATCGAAATTCCTGACTTGGAAATTGACCACTCAGAAATTCTAAGTGCTTCTGAAGTGATTGATCAAGCGAAAGGAGCAGGACAACTGACCGGAGTTCAAAGGAAAGAGTTGGAGGAGTTAATCAACGAATTTCCAGGATTATTTTCTGCTCGGCCAGGGCGAACTCATCTGATCGAACATGACATCGCGCTAAAAGAAGAAAAAAATATAAGGACACGGGCGTATTCTCATTCGAAGCGAGTGCGGGAAATTATCGACCAAGAAATCGACAAAATGTTGGAATTAGGAGTAATACGGCCAAGTAAAAGTGCATATTCGTCACCTATGATAATTTTAAAGGCAGAGGGAAAAGAACCATGACCTGTGATTGATTACCGAGCCCTAAATGCAATTACAGTGCCGCAACAGCACCCAGTTCCAAATATAGAGGCATGTGTGGAGAGATGCAGCAAGGCAAAGTACCTCAGTCTAATTGATGTGGTTAGGGCCTATTGGCAGATAGGAATGACAGAAAGGGCTACTAAATACGCCGCTTTTATCACACATCGAGGAGTGTTTGAGCCAGTGACCTTAGCGTTCGGCTTGCAATCGGCACCATTTTCATTTCAGAGGTTGATGGATACCATCCTCGAAGGAATGGGTGATTTTGCTGAACCATTTTTGGACGACGTGGCGGTACATTCAAATAGCTGGGAGGAGCATCTAGAACACCTGAGCCAAGTATTTAATGTTATGCATAAAGCAGGATTAACAATCAAGGAGAGGAAACGTAAATGGGGAAAAGCCGAAGTTGTGTACTTAGGACACAAAATTGTTGAAGATTGCAGGAAGCCATCTGAGGCGAAAATAGCGGCTATTCAAAATTTTCCGCGACCGGAGACGAAACGTGACATAAGAGCGATAACAGGGTACTACCACAATTATATTCCAACGTATGCAGATATTGGGAGCCCACTCACGGATGCGTTGCGCAAAAATGCAAATACCAGAGTGAAATGGGATGAACAGAAGGAAACGTCATTTCAACCGTTGAAAAACGAGTTAATGAGCGGTAAGGTTCTAAGGGCACCTGACTTTAACCGCGAGTTTATCGTACAAACTGATTATTTTAAGAGAGGGATATGTGTTACACTTTCGCAACGAAATGAAAAAGGCGAAGAACATCCGGTGCTATACTTGAGCAAAAAGTTGAGTGACAGAGAACAAGCATATAGCGCGAGTGAGCTAGATTGTGCAGCTGTAATTTGGGCTGTGGGAAAATTAAAGCCATATTTATTTTTAAGCCATTTCACGGTCGAAACCGACCATTGCCCACTCAAGTGGCCAAATCAAATGAGCAACAAAAGCGATAGACTATTGCGTTGGTCATTAATATTGCAAACCCTAAATTTTACTCTAGTTTACAAGCCAGGGAAGAAGTATTGATTCTTTGTCACGCTATTTTGTGTAACTAATTTAGCAGAGAGAGTTTACTGACGACTACGACAGAGTACTTGAAAATTATTCATGTAAGGTAGTTAAATTAGATTTAGTTGATATAGACCAATAAATCTCGAGATGCAGCTGGTACTGATTAATAAAACAGTGCGAAGGTTCACGGCGTCTTGTGTGTGATCAAACGCGAGTGTTTTTAACCCCAACAGACATTTTATCGGGGGGGGGGGCAACTGTTAGGAATCCTAACTGTAACATGGTAAACTCTAGACTATATTGAGAATGGACGTTAGTAATTAATATTATTTAATCTTAGCTTAGTGTCTAACTCAAATGTAATTATGTATAAGAACGAAGTTAGCATCAGACTTGTCCTGGGAAAAACGTGCCGAACAGTGTCACAGGTTCTTCCAAAAAAGGACCTGCCTCTTTGCGTGGGACCGCAACAATTTGCAGGTTTCCATAATCTAAATAGCTTTTACAAGTTTACCTGTAAAAGCGGTAATTTTTGTGAAGGCAGATATTAACTGACCTCGGTAACGGATAGATCGCTTCCGAATAATTTGTAAATAAACATATTTTAAGCTACTGAAGTCTTTAATTTCTCAAGCAGAACTCTAAATCAGTGTATCGCGAAATTCGGATCGAACTGAAACCCCCAACGTTAGACGCATCGCAACAATAGTAACCAAGTTGAATTCATTTTTACATGTACTAAAATGTGGTAAGAATCGATAATAATTTATAAAATGATTAATCAAGTAAATCAATTTTAATGAATCACTTGTTGGATCACAATATATTGTCTGATTCATCAATTAATTATGTACTGTCCCTACCGTTTTTCATTATTCTTTATTGTTCGATTTCAACATGTACATGGTTATATTCAGATGCATGGTGTTTAAATTGCAAACTTTTTAATAAAATTCAATCTGGCGTTGATAATAACAATATATCAAGAAGCAGCAGCAATAAAGAAATTATCTTGCGATACCATGACAGACATCGCATTCTCCAGTTGAACGTTTGGGAAATTAGAAAATAGTTATCTATAATGGACTAGCTGACCCGGCAAGCGTTGTGCTGCCCAAAAATAATTTGTTTTTGTACACACATCTTCTGAATATGAGCCAAGTCGGACGATAAATACAATTTATCGAAATATCTGGACCTAGTGTGAAATGGTTGTTTATACGATAAAAACCCGCCTACGATCTAAATTAGCAAAATTTTAAGCTATCATACAATTCAATCGGTCCAGTATATTCGGAGGAGATACCGAACAAAGATTCATACAAAGAAATAGACCACCGATTTTATGGTATAGATTGGGGTAGATGAACAAGGTAAAGCTCCGTTTCTTCCAGATTTATTTAATCTTTGTATTGATTTGATATTCTTATACCGGGTGGCCATAAATATCTGATATCACATTACCTTTAGAATCAACACCGGTTTATTAAAGTGATGAATCCAACTAAACTAAATGTCATTACAACTAAAATTCCTATCTGTCAAAAATTATTACAGATTGCAATAAGTATTGGAGTTGGAATAGCAGATTTTTATAATCGAGTCGTAGGCTAAACTGCAGAATCCAAGGCACATTCCCCTTCTCTTATTTGCATTTTATTACATTTCATACCAATTCTTATTAAGTATAATTGAAATATAATGCTAACCAAAATTTATAAGTAGCTGATTCCATGGCTACCGGGATCTCAGATATTTATGGCCACCCTGTACTTCAATTTGACAAATAAGTACCTAATGTCATTTCGTACGTCAAACGTCATTACTTTTCATAGCAGTGTTATAAAAGCCGTTTCTAATCCAACTGACTAATGTTAAACCGTGTGTTCATAATTGCGAAAAAAAATGTAGTTTCAATTTGGTACGTTACGTCATTGTATAATTATAACCATTAATTCTTTGTGATTCAAACAAAATAGCTGCGATTTTTAATTTAATACACTATATAATAATCTGGTGTGATACACTCACACAACTTCCTTTTACAGTGATCTTATAATTAGCCAAACATTTTATTTTAAATTTTTAAGAATTTATCAAAATATTTCAAAAATTACAAAACGGTACAAAATAGAGTGTTAGTTGAAGAGACAAATTTTCTCTAAATTTTAAGCTAAATTCATAAAATGTAAGAATATACCGGGTGTTCTATTTAAAATAGGAGTTAATAAAAAAAATTGAAAAAAAAACAAAAGAAACCAATTTTAGAAGTATTGAACTGGAAAATTACCTATCTCACATCAATACACATTAAAAATGTAATAAAAGTGTAAAGTTTGAAATAAATTGTTAAAACCGTTTTTGAAAAAATCGAAAAAAACTGAAAAATCACAAGAGTAAACACCTACTTCCGGTTATGCGTTTTTATTCAAAAGTTTGCTGTCTCATCTACATAGTACACAAACAGACCAATGAACAAAAACATATCTTTTGGGTTCAGGGGACTCGAAAACGTGAAGATCTGTTGAAAACTCAATTTCGAGTTTTTGGGGTGAATCCAATACTTCCTTTATCGTAAAAGGAAGTAAAAATATACATAGTATGAGCGTTTGGTCAGTGTAGTTGCTTGTATTGGTTCTGCCGGGTTATATTGTGTCATTTCCGCATTCTAATTTTACAAACATACTAAAATGCCTGACGTAAAGACCCATTCCGCATCGGAAGAGGAAGCCCTGATACTAAAAATCGTGGAAAAAGTTTTTAATTCTTCGGTTTTCCTCAACACTTCAACGGAGAAAATTACCAATATCATTAGTGCACAGCTAAACAAAGACCGCAAGGTCTACGAGGATAAGATAACTGTAATGGAAATGCAGCTGGAGTCGCTCAAAAGGGAAAACCTGCAAGCCAAAGATAATTTGGAACAATATTCCAGGTTGAACAGCCTCCGCTTTTTTGGGTGTTCCCGAAGTTCAAAATGAATCGACCGATGACACGATAATACAGGGTTGTTGTATCCACTGTCTCGGGTGTTTACCACACGACGTTTCGGGAGTTTTGGTCTAGTCGCGTCCTCAGGTGAATGAACTTCTGCTTAGTCCTGAGAAGGACTGATTTTTGTACGTCTTTTTCACATACACTCGTGCCTACCCCGGGGTTCGAACCCGGGACCACTGATCGCTTGTGATTACGAGTCTGACACTCTTACCACTAGGCCACCAGCACGGCCATATATTTTATAAACTTATACATACAGTGCGAGTGTAAAGTCTGGAACTTCCGAAATAACACTTTTATCAAATGCTTTTGCAAGAAACCCTCGAACACGTCAATTTTCATTTAAAACGACCCATATTTTACTGTAATTGTCACTTTTAGATTGTCTTTTGTTTTTGAGTTATGACGTTTGCGATAATTTTTTTAAATAGAAACCCGAATTTTTTATGATGAGTTTGGACAGAGCATGAAATTCTAAGACCAAATACCCCAAAAAGAAGCATGATACTGTATTTTGAAATTTTCGAGAAAATCGTACGATTACCACATCCCTCAATACTAAAATTTCAATTCCTCCATCCAAATGGGCTTTATTTCTGCGCTAGCCTTGCTAAAAGAGGAAAACAGGTTCCGTAGGAAGCTGAAAGAAGCTACATACATAGCGCTGGCCGCGCTGGTGGCCTAGTGGTAAGAGTGTCAGACTCGTAATCACAAGCGATCAGTGGTCCCGGGTTCGAACCCCGGGGTAGGCACGAGTGTACGTGAAAAAGACGTACAAAAATCAGTCCTTCTCAGGACTAAGCAGGAGTTCATTCACCTGAGGACGGGAGTAGACCAAAAACTCCCGAAACGTCGTGTGGTAAACACCCGAGACAGTGGAAAAAGTCCCATACAACATCTCATAATAGGCCACTGTCAAAAATGACATCATTCAGAGATCACGATAATACAGATTTGTAAAAATAAGCTTGGAATGGAAATAACTCGCTCCATGATACACATTAGTCATAGATTACCCGGTAGGCCATCTTATCATAGACCTATAATCGTCAAATTTGTTTCAAGGTATACAAAAAATCTTTATATAATAAGAAAAAGCTGTTAAAGGGTACAAACATCACTATCAGGGAAGATCTAACTAGACGTCGTACGCAGCTGCGTCACGCTGAAATAAAAAAGTATGGTTCGAAAAATGTGTGGTCCTGTGATGGCAATATTCTGGCGAAAACTGAAAGCGGCATTAAAAGGATAAATTTTACGGATTTCGGTGAAAATCTGAAAGATGTCGGCGAACCCAATGTATCTTAGTAACTTTTTTTATCTGAATAGTTTTTTTTGTTATCTAAATATTTTTGTTTGTTGGTACACTTTACGATTTTTGTTTGTATACATTATATTTAATCTTTAATTTTAAATGACTTCCGGATCTCATTCGATCAATGCTGGCCATATTAATCATAGATCACTGGTTCCTAAATTTAATGAAATAAGGAATGCCATTCTGGATTTTGATTATGACGTATTTGCCATTAGTGAAACATGGGTAACACAAGATACAGATAATGAAACAATTGCTATTGATAATAAAATGATCGTCTGATTGGAAGAGACCGTGGTGTGCGTGGCGGTGGAGTTTGTTTTTATTTTCGTAAATGTTTAAATTTCAAAATTATTGCTGCTAATGATAATATAGAGTAAATCTGGCTGGAACTTCGGGTGCACAATTTAAATATAGCTGTAGGAGTAGTTTATAGACCGCCCTCTTTAAACTACAAAGCATTTTGTAACGAATTTGGACAGTCACTTCCTTTGTGTACAGTTATATCTGATCAGCTAGTTTGCTTTCGTGACATTAATATTAATCATTTAAATTTATACAATTCTGATACTATTCACTTTAATTCTATGTTTGAAACTTTAAATATTAAGCAAATTATTAATGAGCCGACACGAACTCAAAACAATACAGAATCTTTTATTGATGTTATCTTAGTTTCTGATCTCAGTTTGGTGACCTCTTCAGGGGTAGGTCTTTAGCATCTTTCGGATCATGAATTAATTTATTGTAATTTAGCTATATCTAAACCTACAGTGAAACCAAGATATATATATTTTTAGGTGTTTCAAGAATTTCGATTATTCCCTGTTCTATCGTGAGCTATGTCAAATTCAATTTCATTTAATTTCTGAAATGGTGGATGTGGATGATAAAGTACAATTTCTTACTTCTAAAATACTTTCACTATTGGACGAACATTCTCCTGTTAAAACAGTTAGAATTACGAAGAAAAGAGCTGCGTGGATTACGGAGAATGTTAAACTGCTTATGTGTTTACGAGATAAAGCCAAATTAGAATTTAGAAGAACTAAAAATCCAGCTCATTGGAACTATTACAAATCTTTAGGAAACTTTACTACACGTATTATTAACAATGAGAAAAGAGCATATTTTGAATTTATAGCATGTAATAGAACCTCAAAAACGCTATGGAGTGAATTAAAGTCTTTGCAGATTGCCAGCGATACTAACATTTCTGACTCTGATAAGGTAAATGACTTTTTTATTAATTCAGTTCGAACAACTAACAATGACAACACTGATATTATGGAATTTTATCATAATAACAAAGTGGTTGACAACATGACTGATTTTGATTTGGCTTTCGTCAACGATAATATTATCACATCAATTATCAATAACCTTAAAAGTAACAGTACGGGTTCAGATGGTATAAACTTGCAGATTATTAGATATTGCTGTCCAATAATTATTTCTTACATTACCCACATTATAAATTCTTGTTTTTCCAGGCGTAAATTTCCCACTATTTGGAAGAATGTCAGGATTACTCCAATATCAAAAAAAAAAAAAATCAAATCCCACTGAAATGACAGATTTGCGACTTATGAGCATTCTTCCGACATTATCTAAAACTTTAGAAAGAATTGTCGACATGAAATTACGAGCTCATTTAGAATCCTACAGTATACTTCCAAATTGTCAATCAGGTTTTCGTACAGGTTATAGTTGTACTACCGCTTTAGCTAACGTAATCGATAACATTATTACGGCATGTGACCAGGGTAAGGTAGCAGTGTTGGTCTTGTTGGACTTCAGCAAGGCGTTTGATACAATAAATCACCCAGTTCTTTGCGCAATATTACATTATATTAGTTTATCAGATAATTCTGTGTCTTTCTTAAAAAATTATTTAAATGACAGAACACAAATAGTGATGCTGGGCGAGATTTGTTCTAGTTCTAATGCTGTTACTCGTGGCGTACCGCAAGGTTCTATCTTAGGCCCACTTTTGTATGTTATTTACACATCCACCTTTCATAAATGTATTAATTATTGCAATATACATATGTATGCTGATGATATACAGCTATCACACTTTCTTTATTGACGATCTTCAACGTGAATTATTAAACATTAACCAAGATTTGGCTGATATATCTGAAATATCAAAAAAACATTGTTTAAAACTCAATCCCACAAAATCTGTAGTAGTTTCGTTTGGAAATAGAAAGAATTCAGCAACTCTTGACAGCAATATTAATTTACATATTGATTATACTGTACTCCCTTTACTTCGGAAGTTCGTAACTTGGGCCTTCTACTCGAGAGCAATTTGAGATATCAGTCGCATGTATCAAACTGCATTAAAAAAGCATATGCGAACTTAAAGCTTATATACCCGCATAAGCAATGTTTTTCCATAAATTTAAAACCACTTCTTTGCGAGTCTCTTGTTCTCTCACATTTTGTCTATTGCTGTCATATATATGGACCATCTCTCACATATGAATCTTCGCAGAGAATACAGAGAGTGCAAAATTCTTGTCTAACGTTAATTTTCGGGATCAGAAAATTATATCATGTTTCTCATAAGTTAACCTGGCTCACGATGGCTAACAGACGTCGATTTTTGAGTATGTGTTTCTATCAAAAAATATTACCCAGAAGAGGCCACCTTATCTGTATCGTAAGATATCCTTTAGCAAGGATGTGCATAACATAAACGTTCGATTCAAAGGTACAATTTTACCCCACCGTCCCACAGAACTGCACTGTTCGAACGTAGGCGTAGTTTTAGTTATGAAATATCAAAGTATTTCAATTCCTTACCAGTGGACCTTAAGAAATTGCAGTTATCTTGTTTGAAACCACGGTTTCACAAACTTTTAATTCATCCACAATCCTAAGATTAAAGTTTAATACCTACTACACCTCAAATTATAGATTTATTTCTAGACTGACATTGAATGGGAGTCATGAGTCATTGCTCATTCTAAATGTAATCTTTGTGTTGCTCATAATGTTTATACATTCGCTGATACTGAAAATATCTTTTTTTTTTATTATTTAAATCGTATTTACAATTTTTAATTTAAATCAAGGTCCAGTGGAAGAGCAAGCTTGCGCTTGAACTGCGCCTTGTTTATTACTAAAGGCAGGCTACTTTGTTCTTAATTACAACATTTATGCAAACCTATCTGTGGCAATTACACGTTTTTAGAAAAACCTTAGCCTGTTTTTTGGGAAAACCAAAAGTTTTTCACATTATTGGACTAATCATGTTATTTAACCGTCTTCTGTTGTTAGTTAAAATATTTGCATACTATTAAACTTATCCTGAATAATGAAATATTACTACTGATCTCCATTGCTTAAGTTTCAGTACATTTATAAGAAAAGCTAAAGTGTATATTTACCAAACACTTAACTGCGCCCTTGCTTAACGCGTCTTTGGTGACACATTTCGTGTCAGTGCACGAACTACATCCACATAGGGATTGTGTTTATCAAGATTTCAGCCATTCCGCAAGGTTAAAATCACATCATTTCCTAAATGGCCTTAGGCGCAGCTGAGGAATATCGAAGTAGTTAACTTGTTATTTTTGATTGGAAAAAGTAGGGCTAGCTTCGAAAACGGAAAGCTGGAGGTATCAGCTAGCAGTTTTGCGTTTGAGATGATTATATCGGAAGGTAAATGGTCAGCAGCCAATTAAAAAGAAATTAGATAGTTTTAAAGGACTTTTTAGTTTTAGTTCCATGCTCCAAGTTCATTGCATAGTGCTCTTCAGAATTTATTTCCGAATTGAGTAATATGCTGCTTGTTTTTACGTATATCTACATTTATTCACTACAATTCTGCAACTACGTGTACATATTTATTAATAAGGAGAGGCTTACACAGTTTCAAAGCTTTTTTGTAAAAAATGCAAGACAAAAATCATCAATTCTAGTAAGTAGGTATTATATATAAGAGCAATCAGATGCAAGTTAAGATTGACTTATTTCCTGCAATTGTATTGTAAGGTTTGTATTGTAAGCTTCCTAAATTAGGAATTTTGAGAATTTATTAGTTATTTTTCATATAAGATTCAGTTAAATTAGCAAAAACGTCCATTACCTTGCTAATGAGGTTAAACTATTTTGTTTGTTGGTAGTAACATGACGATAGAAAATTGAAGGTAAGTACGTCGAAATATAACATGTAATTCTGAACATAGTACTTGACATCAAATATCAAACATTTCTAAAATCATTCAACGTTAGTGCTCAACTAGAACATACCGCAAACTGCGTAATGATCGCATTATGTTCTGTACACTGAATGAACCCCGGCGACCAACCGGCAAGAAGAGGGTGAAGTCGAGCTGAAGAGAGACGAAAGGGTTCTCGGCAATCTAATTAAACTCTCATCACTTGATCAATCCGGGTCAGCAAGAAATGGAACTCTAAATTATAGGCGCTCCCCGCTGCAACAAAGGGGTAAGAGTATTAACGTGTAAATGCTGTTCTTTTTATGGAACCGATTGTTTTTGTTTCTCGCAGCTCGTAATTTGCGTCAGAATTGATTTATTGCCAAATTAGCGCAGCTACTTCCATTTCGGCTCCTTTAGGATGGGGAATATAACGATGGAAATTCCGGTTTTTCTCAGATTTTTCCACCACTCCGTTCTTGCCGATTTAATGCGATTACTACGTTTTGTTTTTACCTTAATTTTCGTTCTAGTTTGGTTGTATTTGTAATGTATTTAAGAAATAAAATTTATTTATATGCATACCGTTATATGTTGAGTTAATTCTGTAATGCTAATTCTAAAGTTTATTTTTAAGGAAATAGGACACATTTCTAAAGGGAGAAAAGTGATGTAAATAATAGAAAAGACCCGTCGTGTTTCTAGAACTGTGCCTTATATCTAGAGTAGAACAATATTCAATTTAATATTAACTTAATATTTAGCTTCAATAGAAAATGCAACATGTAATTCTTTCAAGTGAGGGATTTTCTTTCAAAACGCTACCTGTCACGTCGTAATCGCTTTGAATACGAATTGGGTATCTTGTTCGAAGAACATCTTTTTGCGGCTTTCTACAATTGTTTAGCTCACTGACCCACCCATTATTTGTAGTCCTGAAGTTTTATTTGACTATACAATAAATATACAGGCATGCATCATAAATAAAGACGATTTTTTCGCCCCGCAGTTCGTATCTTCAATTTGAATGAAACATTTCATACACCTTAGTATTTGTATACTTGTTTGCCCACCTATCTAGCTATGCATGAAATCCTTGTGAATACCCAGTCGTGGTTGTAAACAACAACTATTGACCAACACAGGAATCTTGTCTGCACCTGTATTGTTGCCGGGCTGAAACTGACTTCAAACAACATACATACAAAATCAAATTTACTTGCACAAAAGTAGTGATCTTGAAATACATATAATATCATAAGAAAACAAAAGAAAATAGGATTAAAACCTATAATTATTAACCATTTCCAAAGAGAAATATAAAATATGAATAGACAGTTTACGTGCAATACAGCTTAGAGCCACTCGCATTACCATTGCACATTTATAAGAAATGTACAGCGACGCCTATATTGGTCTAACGGATGTTGGCTAAGTACCAAAATAAAATAAAAAAATGAAATAGAAAATTAATATATCATCTAAACAGCTGTCCTCAAAAGTGCAAACGGTAAACTGCATATAGTCGGTTCTGCCTAAAGCCGGCCCGGTACGATATTGCGTATGTGAAAACGCGTTGCAATTTACATATGTAAGCGCATTCCATTTAGTTGGATGCAGTAGGTACTAAGTTACTTAACAATCCGGACCCTAACTGTTGTGTACCCTCGAATTGGGATGGCTTTCAATTGCGTCACCAAACTTTGAACGGCGTAACAGGTTGAATTTCACCACACACGATGAGGAATATTACCCATAATGAACGTCACGACTATTCGAAGATGCTTCTCGGTTTATGTACTTGCCCGGTATACAACAAGATTATCGTATATTAGATATGCAATCGCCGTCTAATGCAAGCAACTTAACTGTTTTCTGCAAACACACCTTAAATTAAATTCCTTGCAGTGAATGCTTATCCATATACGTAGAACAACCGATTCACAATTTTCTTATTGCTTAGAATTGAAATGGTACTTTAAGATAGATTAGAACGTAAGCCTAAGTAACAATAAAAACGCCTGTAACAGCAAAGTGGCTATAAATATCAGCGTACAAGCAAACAGCAGAGGTGAGAGAGCCAGTTTCCCGTTTCAATCGTCCCAAAAAGCGTACCTATCAGCCGTTGAAATACATGTTAATTCAACTTTTGTGTATTTTAAGGGTTGTTTCATTTTACACGTAAACGCACATTGTAGTTGCTCGCACTTTCGACTTACGAGAATTTTTACAGGCACAGCGCACAGTTTCAGATTTTTGTGTAATTTATGTGTAAGTTGAGAAGCACAGAGAATGAATTAGTTGTGTCAAATTCACATTTCCAACACAAAGAAATTCACAAGATCACAAGAGAGATAAAGAACAGAGGCGAAAAATCTGTAACAGACTACTTTTTAGTAAGAAAGGAAATACGAAGAAGAATAAAATATGTAAAACATAGGAGAGGACCGGAAATAAGGAGCGACCACATTCTACTGATAATAAATTGGGACAGTAGCAATAAGATTAACCCAGAGCAAAGAAAGAGAACAATAGTAAATTAAAAAAAAGCTGCTGTAAACTGAGTGAAACAGAGACTAGAAAACTTACAAGAAACAACAGTTAAAATATGGGAAAAATTCAAAGGCGTAATACTAACGAGCACAGAACAAACGTGTGAAATATCAAAAATAACAAATGCAGAACGAAAAAGAACACATTGGTAGACGAAAGAAATTAAGCAAGACGTTAAGAGGAAGATAAAATGAAAAAATATTTAAACACGAAAACCCAAAAAGATTACTAGGAATATAAATCTGAAAGAACAAAATTCAAGAAACTGTTGAAAGGAAAAAACAAAAGACCTGTGCGGACTTCGGAGAGAAAATGAAAACAGCATTCAAAGAAAACCAGGAATAATTTTTTGGAACAATAAGAAAATAGAGGAAGAATAACAATACCATGTTGAAAAATATTCAAAATAAAGATAACGAACCTTTAATAGATGAAGGGGAGAGAATGGAAAGATGGGAAAAAAAAATTAAATACTTATTGGAAGGAACGGGCCTGGAAGTAGAAAAGTAGGAAAACGATCCGCCTCGAACATAGAGATTGTAGACAATTGGAAGATATAACTATAGAAGAAATAAAAGAGGCAATAAGTAAAATGAAATTAGGAAAGGCGCCAGGATACGATCAGGTAACGGTCGATATGCTAAAAGTCGGAAATAAAGAAATGACAGAGACATTAAAGCTAATAATAAACAAGGTACTGAATACAGGAGAAGCGCCAGAAGATTGGTAAGTCGGAATAATAATAATTATTATAATTGCAAAGGTTAGTGCTGAGGTGTAAACACCTATTAAGCACCAAATACAGATACAAATGCCCATACAGTAAATAACATATAGTTATACATAGTTAGATATGTTTACATATAATGCGGTAAATGTAGTAATCCCAAAACTAAAGATAATAAAAGAAAAGAAAATACAATCATTCCACACGAAAATAAATTTTCGGTAGAAATGAAATTTTCGGTATAAAAAACAAGCAGGTAAATGCAACTAAGATAGGCACAAACACACTGATTTTATTAACTAACTGAAAATTTGGTCCAAACGTTTTTTAAATGCACTGGCAGCTTGCACAATCAACACTTTCAGGTAGAGCATTCCAGTGTTCTAACGTTCTGCTTGTGATGAAGTGAAGCCGATGAGACGTTTTGAACTGCTTCTTGCGTAGCTTAAAACCATGACCACGCAGACGACTATCATCGTTGAGCTGGACCATGGGTGACGATATAAAAAAGTAGACGCAAAGGATTGTAACAATTATCGGGGAATTACGCTGTTAAGCACAGTGGGCAAAGTATATCCTAGAATACTAGAAAATAGAAGAGATGAGTTTTGGAAGAAACTCTAGAAGGCTCACAATATGGCTTTAGATCCAACAGGAGAGCGTGACATATACAATATTTGTCATACGACAAATAAGTGAAAAGCCATTAGAGAGAACGGATGAAACACCTGTGCTTTATAGACCTACATAAGGCCTTTGATAAAATAAATAGAAAAGATGTTCGGAGAATACAAGAAAAAAGGGGTGTAAGTGAAAAGATGAGAAATGGTTTAAAATCTTTATACAAACAAACGAATAACTTTGTTAGAGTAAAACATGAAAAATCACGGATGATCGAAATTAAAAAAGAAGTTAGGCAAGGATGCATATTGAGTCCTCTACTTTTCGCTGTGGTATTAGACGAGGTAATCAAGGAAGCAAAAAAAGTCGTAAAACAATACAAAGTAGCCCACTGGAGAATAGAAGATATAAAAATCACAAAACTTTTATATGCAGACGATTTAGTGCTGATCGCTAACAATGAAAAAACACTAAACGAAAACCTAAGCATGTACAATAACTCCATGAAAGCTTTAGACATGGAAATAAATGAAAAAACGCAAAAACAATAATTATCAGTAAAAATAAAAAAAAACGTATTAGCACAAGTCAGAAAGTTTAAATATTTAGGAACAAAAATAGTACAAGATGGTACATTGGAAGATAACATAAAGCAAAAAATAAAAATAACAAGAAGACTTTTCAACGCAATCAGGGTCATGTTTTTGAATAAAAAATAAATCCCGAAATACATAAAGTCGAAAATATTTAAAAGAGTAGCCTCCCCAATCTTGATATATGGGTCTGAAAGGTGGGCATTGACACAATAGCAGAAAAACAGAATACAAAGCATGAAAATGAGGTTCTTAAAGAAAATTGTGAGCAAAACAAGATTGGACAAGTAAGAAACACCACCATCGGAGGAAATCTGGAAACTAAACCATTATTAGATACGATAGAAGGACAGTTAAGATTGTTAGGGCATGTAATGAGGTTGGGAGAAGATAAGACGGTAAGAAGAAAATTTGAAGCACGCGCACATAAGAAGACAACTGAAGGAATCCCGAGAAAAACGCATAGGGAAGAAGTTATAAATGTAGCCTTTAAGAGAAACAGAGTGGAGTGAAGTGAGGAGTAAAGCGCAAAATAGGAAAGAATCGAAATGGAAATGGAGAAACACACCGAAGACATAAAATAACCCTACCCACTCCCCGATCTTAAGCGGCAAGGGTAAAAAGGTCCTAGGATTAAGTAAGTAAGTATATCAAGTTGTCAGGCAATTTTTAATCTTCTCGTTCATAATTATTTTCGTTGGTTTATTTGGCAATTTTAAAGATTTCGAACACAGGTTTATTCGGAATTGTTTCCAACACTACTCTGTTCTAGAAAGTACGTCGAGTCAAGTTAACGGCGGGGTTTTTCTCGCTTCGGATTGGCTGCGAGCTCTCAGGCCACCGGCGAAGAGGTTCCCCCTTTACACCTCTTTCCTAGCGCGTCTGGTGGCTGAGCGTCGGTTTCGCAGTCAGTCAGGGAGAGCTACAGTTTTGAAGGTTTTTTGTTTGTGCAGTTTCTGCTAGCACGTTCTTCGGGAGCGGCTCCGCCGTCCTCTGCGGCTCTTGGGGGTTGTGGGGTGACGGCCCGGCTTTTATTTTGAGTGGACTGGTACCGCGTGGCGTGGTTTTAGTTACGCAGAAAGTTCGTTTCCATTAATTTGGCAAGTGATTCTTGCGCTGTTACAGCGAAGTTTGACGTTGTTCGTTTCAATGATTTGGCCGGTGTTTTATGGGCTGTTAGAGCCAAAATTTGTTCGTTTAGAGTGCTTTTTATGGTCCGTCAAGGGTGACCGTTGCATGTATTGGTTAGTGTCTCCTGTTGTTGACCGACGCTCTTGAGGTTTCGTGTGCCCTGCCGGCGAATTGCCACAATTGTAGTCGGATAAATACAGCGAGAGCGTGCCTTGGTCGCCGTCTTCATGCGATCGTCCTGTTGGGCCGCATATTGTGTCCCGCGAGGAATTCCTTGGTGGGCGTCTTTTGCACCTGCAGCTGTTAGTCTTTGCGACCTTCCCTACGCTGCGAGGCAAGTTTTTTCCTGTACCGAAATTTAGAGCCAGGAGAAGCAAAAGCCTAAGGTCAGACTATACAGTATCTATCTTATGTATTAACCGCTTTATCGTCATCTTTGAAAAGTTTCCAACCTACTTTAAATTTAACGGTTGAAGTAGAAGACTTCATCTTGGTGGGCGACGTAAATGTGGATTTTTTGTCAGTCAGTCGGAATTTACGAAATTTAAATAATATCTTGGAAACGTTTGGACTGATACAAATCATAAATGAGCCAACACGCGTCACTGCAAACACCAGCACGCTGATTGATATTATTTGCATAAACAAACATCGTACTGCTTCCAGAGTCGGATCATTGGATATGCTTAACTTATCAGACCATCGACTAGTGTTTGCTGATCTTCAACTTAGGATCAACAAACCTGCACCTCAGAAAATTATGTATTGCGACTATAAACATTTTGTATGCAAGAATTCGCTAAGGATGCATCTTTCATTCCTTGGGGTAGAACATTTATTATAGAAGACATGGACCTAAAGACCGCTTTCTTTACTGACGCTGTCAAATTTGTTTTCGACATGCATGCCCCAGTACGAAAGGTATGCATAAAGTAAGGCTGTGCACCATACATCACTGATACTATCAAGGATATTATAAAACTAAAAAAAAAGTATTACAGAAAATACCGAGCTTCAGGATTGGACCGTGATAGACGATTGTACACGGATATACGAAATTATCTTTCTTTTGCAATTAAACAAGAAAGATTAGCTTACATTAAAAGGCTACTAACAATAAATAAAAATAATCCGAAACGCTTATGGATAAACTTTGGCAATTAAAATGTTCACTCTCAACCTGCGAATCAAATTAGCTCTGAACTGATGGAACCTGGTGTACTGAACGATTACTTTGCTAACACAGCTCGCAATTCATCTCCCAGTGAACATACCATAGCATACTTTGAGGACCGATCTGCACCTGGAGTCGTAAATCAGCTCAGGTTTGATGAAGTATCCTGTGAAGAAGTTGAAAAAGCTTTGAATGAATGCAAATCGTTGGCCTATGGTGCTGATCAGATTAATTTAAAAATGCTAAATATAATTTTTCCCTTATGTAAGGATGCTCTGACACATATCATAAATGTTTCCTTCTCAACTGGAAGTGTGCCTGCTTTGTGGAAAAAATCATACATAACTCATCTGGCTAAAATTTCGAAAGCGACTGAATTGTCCCACATAAGACCTATAAGTATCCTTCCTGCCGTTTCAAAAATTGTGGAGAAAATTGTGTACAAGAAATTATTTCACCATCTAAATACGTACAACCTACTGCCTGAGGCACAGTCTGGATTTCGCAGACACTATAGTACTAGTACGGCTCTTCTAAAAATCACCAATGACCTTGGCAAGGTTATAGATCGTTCTCAAGTATCACTTCTGGTTCTGCTGGATTACAGTAAAGCCTTTGACTGCATACATTACGAATTATTACTCGCAAAACTGAAATATTACGTATGTAGCGATGTTATACTACTGTGGATGCAAAGCTATCTCAACGGACGCAAACAGATGGTTAAAATACAAGATAAGCTATCACAGGAATTGCAAATAACACAAGGTGTGCCTCAAGGAAGCATCCTGGGACCTATTTTATTCACATTATTCACCGCTGACCTGCCTCAACAGCTATCCACCAGTTGCAACATCCATCTATATGCCGACGACACGCTGCTTTACGTATCTTGTGATCCGTCACTGATCAACTCTGCAGTGGGAATAATTAACACAACCTTACAATGTATTTTAACTTGGTCCAAGAATAACGGCCTAACCATAAATCCAGCAAAGTCGGTGTGTATGTGCGTTGGTCCTGCGGTAATGCGTGAAAAAGCTCTTGCTAGTTTACAATCAAGTGTCATGATTGGTGGAAGTGTAATTACATTTACAGAAAGTGCGAAGAATCTCGGAGTGTTGCTTGACTGTAATTTAAATTTTCAAAACCATGTTACAAAAAAGTCTAGATCGTGCTTTGCAAAACTTTCAGCTTTGTACAAATTTAAGAATGTTCTACCATCTCATACCAAGTGGTACATTGTAAATAGTTTAATACTCAGTCAGCTGGATTATTGTAGTTCGATTTACTACAGTTTTCTAACTCAAAAATTTAAAAATAAGCTGCAACTCCTACAAAACAGCTGTTTTAGATACTCTTTCGAAATAAATCGTATGCAGCACGTTACACCTCCCTTACAATAATAATGGCATACTGAAAATCGAAAACAGATTTATGTTACTATATATTTATATAATGTTATCATTTTTAATGTTTTAAGTAGTCAAGCTCCTTACTATTTGTACTCTCTCTTAAACCAAAGAGGAGATTCTCGTGAAAGAAATTTAAGAAACAATGAGCAATTCTCGTTACCGACTCGAAATTCTGCCAAATTTGAACGTTGCTTTGAGATAATAGCTCCCTCTGCTATAAATAGATTCCACGAGTTGTTCATTGGTTCTGGCAGCCTGGTATCTTTTAAAAATAAAAATTAAGCACTTCTGTTAAAAATTCAAGAATCCTAATTAATACCATTTGTTTTATATAATTATCTGATAATCTTATTAACTTTCACATATATTTTTCCGGTAGGGTTGAAAAACGGCTTGTCCGATACCTCGGCAATTGAGAATTTAAATATATATATATATATATATATCTGTTTTATTATTATATATAAATAATATAAAATTATTCTCTTATTATACATTTATATATATAAAATATTAGTATTCTCAATAAAGCTTATATTATTATTATTATTATTATTACTTACCAATTACATTGTAGCGCAATATATCAGGCGATGTTAGAGTAGTTGCGTAGATTTAATTAGATGATTGTGACACCAATTTCCTAGTAATGTTGTAACAATAACGTGCCGGTTAAAATTCCCGTTTATGAAGTTGCTATGGTAAAGTTAAGACGCACTAATTGAATCACTAATCCGGATGCTAAATAAGTATTTAATTTAATAATTGTTGAAAATATAGAAGCTAAACTAATATTACTGCTCGCCGTCGCTTGGTTTACAGTTTTATGCCGTTAATGTTTGTTGTGAAAGCCTTTTTTTACGTTTCGAATACCATGCCTTTAATATTTGTTGTAAAAGAATTTTGACGTTTTGAATAATAATATGTTTATGTGTACGCAGACCAATAGATCGGTTTGTTTATATTGTCTTATGTTTTTCTTTGCGCCAACTGTATGGTAATTTTTAGGGTGAGTTATTTACAGTGTAAAGGTAAATGTGAGGTGGGCCTGGAAAGCAGTTTAGAGACATCACAGGTAGGTCGGTGCACTCGTCGCTGCAGTGTGGGAGTCGTCAGGCTGCTCTAATATACTTTTCCCGTTGAATTCGGATATAGCCAAGGTGATAAATTGGAAGGTAGGCTCGTTTGACTTCTTGAAACCATTTTTCGCGCCGCTTAATGTTTTTTCCATTTATCCAATTATTTCTGGTCTAACCTGTATATTTTTATTTGAATTGTAGTCCATTGTATTTCGAATTATTTCAATTTATTAGTTCGCTCATTTCATACCGATTCTGGAAAACCAGAAAACTTCCACGTGTTTATCGCGAGGTCGCAGCGTTCAGCTGTTTTTCGTTAGTGGCCGAATGCGCTAGGATTCTTTTCCTGCACCTCGACGAAGTAACTTGCTTCTAAAAAAATCCCGTTCGTGCTTTATTACGCCACGACGATTAATTTTGAAGGGCTGACTATAATCAGGTACGATGGCGTTTTTCTGTTTGTTATTCTCCTATTAATTATGTTTCTTTAGCTCTTAATCGACAGTTTTACCCGAGAATTTAATCTTGGAAGTAAGGTTGCCGTCCGATTTAATTTTCAACACCTGCTAACGTCCTACCTAGCTCCTGCGGCTTGTGAATGATTTTTCTGCAATTACGGACGCATCCCCGGCGCTTTCTCCCCCGGATATAGCAACTCCTGGCCAGCCTTTGGTTAACAGCCTTGGGCATCGGATGTTAGTGATTCTTGGTGTTATATCATTCTACTTTAAGAGTGGACGGTCTTCCTGCTTTTAAGCAGATTCGGGCAGTTTAAATTTGTCCTTTCCGTTGTTATTAACATATAAAGTTTAATCTCATACAGTCAATCAATTTTTATACTTGAAGCTTAATGCTTATATTTAATTACGATTAATATTTAAAGCTACAATTTATGTGTGTAATTGAACCTTTGTAAAAGCAGCATTCACGCTTTTTCCTTTCAATAGCCTGAACAGAAAGGTTTTTTCAAATGACAGCGGTATGCATACCACTCGATTTATTTGTGGTTACAATTAATTGAATAACCCAAAAGGAATTTCTCGGTGCGTGTCGCCACCTTTATTTAACTTGCACAGCTATTGTGACATTATTTGTGATCAAATTGTTTTGATTGTTTATTATTGAATTATCATACTACAGATTATTCAGTAGTTATTAAATAAACGCTAGTCATTTGTAGTTTATTTAAATTATTCGAAATCATCTGATTTCTGGCGCCCATATCCTTTCTTTTGAAGACTTTGCAGGGTACACAGCTGGTGGTTTGAACCCACGACCATATCGCCATATTTGAGTTAGCTCGGACATCGCGGCAAGTGAAGATTTTTAGTGCTTCCGTGTAGTACGGACTTTAAGGGGGTTAATTTGCAATTTTTTACTACCATTGCCTATTTTAATTAATTAACCGCAGGTCAGCTTCTTTACCGTTTCATTCTCCCTCCCTTGCTCCACTGATGGTCAGCCGGCATTATCTTGTTGCGGGTTGGGCAGCAACCTAGGTGAGTCTTTGTCCCGATCTAGTGTAATATCGTCCGCGCCGGCCGTCTAGCTTTTACGTAATTTTCGTATGTGCCGGCGTGGTGTCGTAAAAGTTGTTTTAAACCTGAACAAAGTTGACTACAATACTATAAACAACTGAGCAGCAGTCTCATATCATTACTAAGCTGTTTTAGAATTTTGTGACAAGCAGCTATCAGTTTGGTGCAGTGCAAGTGCAATGTCTAAAATGTTAGTGCATGTTCAAGGTTATATGTGTATATATGTACTAAGGGATAATTGTGTAAATATTTAGATTTGACGTTAATTACCCACGAGCAATTTTGTTAAAATTGTAGAACATAGGTTCCTAGTGGCTGCTTGAAATGCCTAATTTTCAGTTGCTTCCTAGCCAATGAGCCACGGTTCTGCCTATCAAATCAAACCAACCATTCAAATATAATTTATTTTGCAGGAAACATTTTTTTTGTAATAATTCTAAATCATCATGTAATATTAAAGTTTAAACTAAGCACGACTAAGATAGCTGTACGATAAGCGCTACTTACAGGTTACAACGGTTTCTCAGATTTTCAACAGTTTGTAGCTGCAGCGGGTACAGAGAGGCAAGAAATAGGTTAAAATATAAATATATTCTAAGATCCGATATAAGCCATCACAGCAGAGGCTCAAGCCTCAAGCAGGTTTAGCCTGATCTGACTCTTGCGACAACAACTACGCATCGAGTTTCTGACTAGAATGTGGTCACGTTAAATTTCCTCATACCGAGTTACATGAAAGAAACTGCAAAGTAACACGTTTTAAACTAAAATTACTAACCAGTTGCTTGCGCGTCACAGCTAATGTGTTTATATGGAGGTCCGATTACGTTGCTACTGGTTTGTAATCAGGTTTCAATCGGTCACAGGGATCTAGACATGCTAGTGTTGGAAACCCAGTTTTATTTTAGAAATTCAACTAGATATATTCGGATAAAGAATCACCTCTCGTGTAATTACTTGTAATAAAACTATGGCGAAACCAAGGTAGAAGTAAAGAAAATATAATACCGAATATTTCAAGTGTGGCGTTATTCAATTGGCCATATTACAAAAGTAATGATTTGCCAAAAAGTATTTCCCAATGAATCCATGCAACCTTCATGATTTGAAGATCACCTAAAAAAAGCTACTAAGATAATATTTCTTTAATTACTGCTATTTGATCAAATTAGTTGAGATCCTGCGTTGAGTATTATCCAAGCCAGCGTCTGAAATGATCAAGATAATATCTTTGAGCAATAAACAGAGTGCAACGCCAATTTGATGAAATGCCCTAAGTAGAAGTAGGGACACCACTAATTGGATTATGTCAAAGGTCAACGCGAATTAAATTGATTGACCTAATTAAATCCGCGGATTGACCTAATTAATTCCGCGGTTTGACCCAATTAATTTCGCGGTTTGCTCTAATTAATCTTCACATGTACTACTGATTAATCACATATGATGTTTGATATTTAATTTTGATATGTGCTACTGATTAAATTACGCGGCGGCCATTTTTAATTTGCTTCTGGAATTACACGGCGGCCATCTTGGTTTCCTGGCGCGAATATTTGAATTTAAATACTTCAGATTTTTTTTTCTAAGTTCAATTTTTTGATTTTAAACTTCCCGGGTGTCGTCCATCTTGGTGCGCGCGCCCTTCTCACGGCTGTCGTTTTTAATTTTGAATTTTCGCGGAAATATTTGAATTTCAAACTGGTAAATCTTTCGTCTCCCTCATCGAAGCTGCTGTCTCTCTCTTGCATTCACAGAAGGGCTGTTTATATTTAAAAAAGCTATTTGCGTCGGGGCCCAAGTGGGATCTGAACCAGCGACCTCGGTATTACGATCCTGACGCTTAGTCAGTAGAGCTACCCCGACAACTTAACTGAGTGCTATTAAAACTTCAACACATGCGTGTCGCGCTCCCTTGTTTTAAACAAACTATTTTTTGAGAAATATGTTTTATAAGAATGGAAGTACATAGTCTGCGGTGTTAAATGAGCCGTCGTAATTTTAAAAAAGTGTTTTCATAAGCAGTTTTGCCATAATTAATTATTAACTTCAACACTTGCGTGATTTCGATGCTGGTTTGAGTTGCGGGCAAAGCGAACAAATCTTGTAACATCGTAATTATTCAAGCGGAAAATTCAATCAAGTTACGAACTCGCAAACGTTCGGCTATTTTATGAATTAAACCTAGGTGTTTTATATTACAATTTAAATAAACGGGGCAAACAGCGATGAGTGAAATTTAAAGCAGGCTGAGACATGCGTTTGTGTCTAACAATGCTTTGTCCGTCAGAGGCTGCACTGCAAAATACAGGCACCAACATGATTTGCCTCGAGAGCGGGGTATCGGTGACGTATTGTTTTAGTATCTGTATAAAAGTGGCTGCGGTCTCTATAGCGCATCGAATTGCTTCACTCCCACTCGTCGTGTCAACAGCACCAGTTTTACCTAAGATGGATCCTCGAAGTATTAATAAGTGCCAAGAAAAGCCAGGCCCCTACACCAGGAGACCGGCAGCAGAAAAAACAAGTAAGAAAACGCATCTTTTAAATAAAAAACAACACAGTGTGCCCTCCTGTCCGAAAAATGTAAGTGTTTATGTTAAAACATACACCGTCAATTTATTTTTAAAAATGTTATTTTTGAAAAAAACTTGAACTATTTAATTTTATTCGATGTAGCAAGTCAGTTTAGTTAACTATATAAAATTACAGATCGTTTTATTGGATGGCGGCCGTCTTCCAAATGCCACATTTGCAAAGCCTGTTGTTAGCAGGGCAGTGCGAGGGGAATGCATGCCTAACGACTCCAATCTAGCACGGCCTGGAACTTCTAAAGACGTAAGAATTTTTTTAAATATGTACTATTTTATTGATATGTTAAGTGTTACAACGAATATGTTTTAATTCGTTTATTATTACGGTAGAAGGCTCAACCACCCACGCGAAGAGGTCTTGGTGTGTCAGACCCCTTTAAATATTTCGAGTTAAAAGAAAGGACGTCGAGACAAATAAAGAAATTTAACGCAACTGCCGACCGCATTACGTTTCGGTTTAAACCGATGGAGGAAGCTGATAGCCCTTTGGTATGGTTAGAGGTAAATTACAATCATTTTTATTGGTGTTTTAAAATTCTAATAACTTCTGTATTAAAGTTCTAATAACTTATGTATTACAGAATGCTTTCGAGGAGTTACGTCTCTACGTTCTCAGGGATGCTGATGCAGCCGATCTCGTTGGTCTGGTGTTGCAGAATCCTAACTTTCCCGAAAAACCAATCGGCCTATCATTTAGGAGAATAGACCAGGTCAACACCTCAGTAATTCTGTCGATTCTCGGCAAAATTCTCCAGAGCAATGCGAACTTCTTTGCCCAAGACGTGATGTCTCTACAAGTTGATCGAGTTCGATTACCCGTAGGTCGTGGACCCACTCGTTGGACAGGTATGAGCTTCGAAGAATTTTGCGCCAGAAAGAAAGGTGTGTTAGTTGTGATAAACAGGGGCAATAATTGTTTGGCCGCAGCTCGCGCACTAGCTATCGCCTTTAAATGTAATGATGCACAGCTGGATAAAATGACACTAGGTTATCCAGTTTTGCATCAAAGGGCTGCTCAGTTATGTGTGGAGAGCGGTGTTGATCTGTCGAATGGGGGTACTTATGATCACATTCAAAGATTTCAGAGCTATCTAATAAATTGTACGATAGTTGTGTATAACTCCAGATCTGGCGATACAACATATTTCGAAGGACCTCGTGCTAGCAAAAGGGTTACACTTAATTTATTATTAGAAAACGGTCATTACAATGTTCTTACAAGCTTAACGTCGGCGTTCAGTACAGGTTATTTTTGCGAGTTATGTAAATTACGCTTTAATGACAAAAAAAACACAGGCGTTGTTTGTACACATGTCCGTCTTGTCATACAATGCCTCCATGTGCTTATATGTTTGAAAAGGTAACTTGTAATTCTTGCAATAGGGATTTTAGAGGTGCTGAATGTTTGGAAAGTCATGTTAGAACCGGCTTATGTAACAAATTATACCGATGTCTTAACTGTCTCAATAGCGTGTGGGTAGACAAAAAGAATACGCACATGTGTGGGTATAAGTTTTGCATTACGTGTCGTAAGCAACAGCCGGTAAGGCATTTTTGTTATATGACGAAAAATGTGCAAAAAGACCTTTGTAAGAACACAATAAGTCCCATGTTTGTGTTTTATGATCTGGAATGTCGCCAAGAAAAACCCATATTGAATTCAATAAATAAATTCAGTCACGAGCCCAATTTATGTGTCGCATTTCAGGTATGTTTTAACTGCATGCAAAATGAGAACATTAATCAAAATTGCACCACTTGTGGTACGCGCCTTCACGTTTTTTGAGAAAATCCTGTTCAGGCGTTTTTAACTTATACGTCAAAGCTAGCCATCAAATTTAAAGTCACAGCCATTGCCCATAATATGCGCGGATATGATGGGTGTTTTGTTTTACAACAGATAATTAAAAATAGAACTGCGTGGGAACCGAAACTAATAACTACGGGCACTAAAATTATGGCTATCATTTGTAATCAGGTCCGCTTTATAGATTCCCTAAATTTTATACCTTTACCTTTATCGAAATTACCTAAGACATTTGACTTTCCCGAAAGTAAAGGGTATTTCCCCTATTTGTTTAACAAAGCAGACAATGAAAATTATGTGGGAAATATGCCTGACAGGAGCTTTTATTCTCCCGATGAAATGACCCCCGAAGGGCGCACTTCCTTTTCAAGTTGGTATACCGAAAACGTTCAAAATGGCACAATTTTCAACATGAAAGAGGAAATTTTGAAATACTGCATTTTAGATGTACATATTTTGTTTAAAGTGTGTATAAGGTTTTGGCGAATGTTCAAGGAGGAAAATTTGGTAGATCCCTTTCAGGAGGCAGTCACTATAGCGAGCGCCTTCAATCTCGTGTTTAGAAGGCGGTATTTAAACAATGACACCATAGGCATCATCCCCGCGGGTGGTTATAGGTTAGCTGACAAACAGTCGTGTATAGCAATAAAGTGGCTAATGTGGGAGGAACATAGTTTGCGAATTTCAATTCAGCACAGTGGTAAAGCGCGCGAATTTAGAACACCGCAAGGAATTCTAGTGGATGGTTATTGTGCCGAAAACAATACCGTTTATGAATTTCTGGGGTGTTATTGGCATGGCTGTGAAAGTTGCTATCCACAGCAAGTCACAAATTTTGACGGCGAGAATAAAACTGAGGCAATGTTCTTGCGTAGGGAACATACAGAGGCTCGCGCACAGCGAATTCGAGACAGCGGTTTTGAGTTAATTCAAATGCCTGAATGTCATTTTAAAAACATTTTAAAAACTAACCCCGAAGCCAAACATTTCGTTGATAATATCGACATTTTAAAACAGGAGCCTTTGGACCCCAGAGATGCGTTTTTCGGAGGGCGTACTAATGCCATTAAACTGCATTACAGATGCCAAGACGACGAAAATATTTATTACAGCGATATAACTTCTTTATACCCGTACGTCAATAAATATTGTAAATATCCCGTCGGTCATCCGAAAATACATGTAGGGCATGATGAGTGTTCACAATTACAAATGGACACTGTCGAAGGGCTAATTAAATGTACTGTTTTACCACCCTTCGACTTGTACCACCCCGTACTACCATGCAGACTTCACAATAAGCTCATGTTTATTTTATGCCGTAGTTGTGCTAAAAATTTATATCAGGGTGTTTGCAATCATGCTCCATCAGAACGTAGTTTTGTTGGAACCTACGTTGCAGACGAGTTGCGTAAAGCAATATCTTTAAATTATAAAATTTTAAAAATACACGAGATTTGGGAGTACGAGGTAATACAATATGACGAGGGTGCAAAAACAGGGGGACTTTTTAGCGGGTATGTGGATAATTTTCTTAAAATGAAGCAAGAATGCTCGGGTTGGCCTAACTCATGCACGTCAGACCTAGAAAAAGAAAATTATATATATTCTTATCTTCAAAAGAAGGGGATACGTTTAGATAAAGATAAAATTCGTAACTATCAGGGGTTGAGATATTTAGCAAAATTAATGCTAAACAGTTTCTGGGGAAAATTTGGTCAAAGGGAAAACTTAATGCTGTCGAGTATTATAACAAATCCCGAAGAGTTTCTTAAATTATTGACAGATGCGAGCGTGGAAGTGCATTCATTTATACCTATTGATGATGAAGTCATTGTTGTGAACTGGTGCAATCACGCTGATAGCATTAAGTCCACGCCAACAGTAAACGTTGCTATTGCCGCATATACGACAGCCCATGCGCGATTAGAGCTCTATAAATATTTGGAGAAATTAGGGGATCGTGTTTTGTATTTCGACACTGATAGTGCTATCTACGTCCACCGACCTGGCCAATGGAAGCCTGAAACGGGTGACTTTCTAGGTCAAATGACTGACGAACTTGAGCAGTATGTGGTTGATAGCTACATTACAGAGTTTGTCAGTGGAGGCCCAAAAAATTATAGTTTTAAAGTTTATTCGCCATCTAACAAACGTTATAGCACGATATGTAAAGTAAAAGGTATTACATTAAATTTTAAAAATTCAGAAATTATTAATTTTGAATCCATGAAAGACATGGTATGTGGTGATGATGCAAATGCGTCACTATATGTAAATAGCGATAGAAAAATAGTTAGAACATCTGCGTACGAGGTTATATCCAGGCCCGAGCGAAAAATTTATAGAGTAAATTATAACAAAAGTCGGCGAGTTGCAAATTCCTATGATACACTGCCATATGGATTTAAATAAATAAATAATATACTTACTTGCTATTACAATTGCAGTCGTATTTTTTTTTAAATTTTATGTGGTGCGTATTATTGTGTTTTATATATATTTATTTTCATTTTATGTAGTACTCATTTTTGTATATAGTATGAAAATATTATTATGTACTTCAAACGATACATTGACATATGGGGTTTAAAATAAATAATATACTTACTTGCTATTACCAATGTAGTCATTTTTTTTATGCAGTGCTTATTATTGTGCGTTTAATCTTGTATTTATAGCGTATGAAATGCTATTATTATATATATATATATATATATATATATATATATATGTATACTTCAAACTACTTTTTTTTTCTTGTTATTTTCAAAAATAATTGTAACCCGATTTTAATTAAATTTCGTTATTATAAAACTGTTTGTAATGAAAAATGTAATTTTTAGTACTTGCTACTATCAATGTATTAACATTTTTCAATTTGAAATGTTCTTGATATTCTTGTACACGAATTGTGATTTTAGAAAATAAAATAGGTCACTGTCGTATAATACATTTTATTAAATATTGTGTGCAATAATAAATATATATGTGTTTATTACAAGTATATGTGTTTTTATTTTCAAAACTAAATAACATTAACTAGGTTGATTAAAATAAAGTACTGAGTATAAAGAGCTTTTACATAATTATCGTTACAAACTAAATTATCAGTGAACATATTTACAAAGTCTAACATAGATACATTATTTATTCTAAAATATAAATACATTAAGCAATACATTCCGCAAACGTTAGAGCTAAAATCTTGCAATACTTTTGGATTATGAGCCCAACTGATTGAATTTTGTTGTAAAAATTTTAAATGATAACCGCTTGGAGGCCAGCCGTATGAATCAAAGTATTCCCCATATCCATATTGGTCTATATACACAGCATTCCAATGTTCCCCAGGTCGGTTTGCTGGATCTGTGTTGACGATGATTGCCACAGGTCTTGCAATTCTTGTAGGGAGTTGATCAGAAGCAAAAACATAGCGTTTCACATTCAACAGACTCGGGAGTGTTTGCAATATTTTCTGAACTTCCAGTGTATTCATTGCGCCACCAGTCGGATAAAATTAGTATGTTTTCCAATGCACACACAGGCGAACGGATGTTGTGATTAAGGCAGCGTACGGCAGCAGTACTTTTTCGCAAAACTTTCAAAGATGGGCACGCGACATCCTCCAATTTTACGACGATTTTATTCAGAAAACTTAAAAACTCCTTCTTTTCTTGGCCCTTAACGTACACTTTTTCAAATTTTTTGAGAACTTGTGCTAGCTCAGTTTCAAATTCATCAAAATGTATAGTACCAGAATTCCAGGCTAGACCGTGGTGTCTATTCTCCAGATAGTTTATGCCTTTTTTAACGAAATAGGGCAGAGTGTCATATTTTGCAGGGGGTTTTAAAACGAAAATTGCTAACTGGTTGCCATCTGCTGAAATAACAGCCACTTCTTTCGAAATAAACTGTTTCTTATCACCACGGAACCTTTGCAGATCTACGAAGACACTGTCCATACTGACGAAATGTTTGAGCATCACTAAATTTTAAAAAACTGTTGTTGGTTTTTAACTACTAAAATCCACCACCACATTTCTGTGTTTGTCAATTTCTACGACGTTATCGAACTCTGCATAAACTAGACAATTAATAGTTTCTTCTAACGAGTCTTGAAAACCCGCCTCTAAACGTAGAGCGCCATTTTTAAGAAGGTTCCAGTGTGTTGTTGCATTTGCAGACAGATCGGGGGTTAAATCAAAAGCAAATAGGCAGTAGCCATGAGGGTAATCTTCACGTTTTATAGCGTTGCCTTCATTGAGGAAGTGTATACCGCTACCGGAAAATAGTGTGTGATATGCTTGAACGTACATGCCATTCTTAGAGAAATCAGGCTGTAGAGGTTTTGAAGGAATTTGTTGACCGTCGATGTATAGGGAGAAATAATTAATTTTGTAGTTATTAAAATTGAAAGGGTTTGCTGCATAATGGCCGTTAAATGCTTTATTCGATACAAAACCTACAATGCATCGTTTTGGTAATTGCCCCAGAAAAATATTATCTACAGATTTTCTTTGCACACCAGCCGGAATAGTTAACACTTTAACATCGGATCTTGTAATGGGGTATTTAGCAGGCGCAGTTGCCAAAGCTTTGGTGTGAGCCAACAAAATAGACGGGTTTATTTTCATTTTTCTCACTAGTAAGCTGGCATCACTAATTTTCACTTTGAATGTAGATCCTTCTGCGGCCATTAAATTGAAAGAATCTCGGGATCTGATAAATTTGACTTTCATTTCAACTCCGTTTATAAGAAATTTTTCTTGATTGAATAAATCGGAATGCACATGTCCCATCATTTCGACTTGCTTACTTGCAGCAGTAAAAAATTTCCGCTTTACAAATCCTTCATTATGCGTAGTGATGTCATCCATTTTATGGGCTGTGTCGTTGTACCATAGTGTGCATGTTAAATGGGTCGATTTAGCACCATTGCCGTAATTCAGCAGAGTTTCGATGTATGAGCGGTATGCGTATGTATTGTTTAGGGGGCTCACAAGCTTCTGATTCAAATACACCTCAACTTGATTAAACATAGAGTGCATCCAATTATTAACAGGGCCTACCTCATCTTTATCGGTTAATGGTGTATCATCTTGTTTAACAATTTTAGCAGTAATGTATAACATGGTCTGACTTAAATCGATATAATCGTTACCGTTTCCAGGCACAATAAATTCAATCGGTGCATCGTCATTAAGCGAGGAAAGCGGTTTGTAAAAAATCCATTGTCCATTTTCGATACTGGTTTGAGTTGCGGGCAAAGCGAACAAATCTAGCTCGGATTTAACACACTCACAAGACTGCGCATGCAAAAACGCCATTGTGAAAACTACTTGCTGGTAAAGATATCGGCGTATGTGGGTTTGACCAGCTTCTGCTTAGCGTTTTTTCTTGTAGACTGACTGTAATTCAGAGTGCGTTGCCTTTTATACCCCGATCCTTCCATTAGAGCATCTATTTTTCTGTCAACTTTACGTTTGAGATTCTTTCCAGCCTCCTGTACACGGTTATGAAACGCTTCTTTTAGCGGTCGATTTTCACTAACATCTCCTAAAATGTTAGCGCCTGTCCCTAAAGCTTCCTTTCCAACAACTTTAGCACCGGTTTTAAAAAGAGGCAGGATACTACGAAATATTCCGCCAAGAAAGCTTCCTATGCCATGACCTCTCTGGTAGGATGCACCTCTGTAGATAGCTCCAACGCCCTGACCGGCCTGATTGGTGTAGTATTGTTGATAAGGACAATCCATAGCAGCTACTGTAACATCTTAAAGTGTAGTTTTAAACTCAACGTTCCAAACTCGAATGGCATCACACCCGACGTTTCGGTCCTTATATTTATCTCGATATTCTCAAATTCCCTCTTCATGACATTTATATAATGAGTCGGCGAAAATATGGCGTCTTTGTGGCAACCGTAATTATAATTATCAGAGGTCACGTTAACAATACGAAGAAGCGGTGCCAAGACATCTCCTACTAGCTGTGGTTCCACAATATCACAGTAAATAAACATTTGTGATGGTAAACCGACCCAGATATTTGCGGGGTGACTGGGAACAGGTGCTTCAGCTATATTTATATCAGGTTTATAACCAAGTTGTAATGCCAGACGTGAAAATCCTAGCATTTTCAATGACGACGTTTTAATTTCAAGAGACACTCGTTTTGTTACTCTATTATATTGAAAATTCAGCAACTTTTCTAATAACTTGTGATTGTTAATTTCGGCTGTAATATGTTCAATGTTTTCATAATTGCCGGGCTGAATGCAGATTACGTGCCATCCATCGCTACCATAGTAAATTTGCTCTCTATCACTTTTAAAATATGTATTAGCGTTTTGCAATACTTTTTTCAACTCAGTATACGTTTCTTCTCCGGCTTGAACTTTAGGTATTTCTGTGCGATAATAGACTAGATTTTCTGTATCTCTCACTGCCAAAAAGGAGCATGGATATTGCACTTCAGCAATACCTGTAACCCATTGCCCCGGTAACCTTATTCGTTTAGGGAGCTGCGTTATGAATTGTGCTGTGGTGTTATTTGGAAAATAGCCCATAGAACTATTGCTAAGTAATGTTAGGTAGAATTCGTCATCTGTATTCATAGCTGCTGAAGATTAGCTGCAGGAATCCAGGAGTTGAACTTATCGTTATAATTTCTCCACTTTACAAAGTACGCCCTCTATCGTATCGTCGCTTAAATCAGCTATTTCGTACACAGGTGGTTTTCTAAGAATCACTTTTTTAATTATAAACACTTCGCCGCTCCAATTAGTTTCATATCCTTTCTCGAAAGCTTCCTTCGTTCTACTAATTCTTACATGTTGGTTCACTTTATATTTGGGTTTCCTGTCGACTCCCAGCCCATTTTTGTACAGATTGTTCCACACTTCAAGTATATTGCCATCATTTACAGCGGAGGGTGCCATCTTGATGCTTGAATGATAGCGGTTGTTATACGAAGTCAGTAAATTTTGTAATACGTCTATGTATTTGTAGGAATTAGAGTATGTGAAATAACGTCACATTCTGGTTTTTAATGTTCTATTGAAACGCTCAATGACTGATGCTTTAACATCGGGGTTTTGCGTCACATAAAACGTGATATCGTGTTGTTTGAAAAAATTCTGTACGGCTCTAGCAATAAATTCTTTGCCTTTATCGGTTTGTAAATTTATGGGCGTGTTACCCACTTCAGCAAATATTTCATGAAATGCGTTTATTACTGAAGTAGCCGTTTTAGATTGCAGGGGTCTCGCCCAGGCCATTTTACTAAACACATCAATTACGGTTAGAATAAAATTATATCCGTCGTTGTGGGGCGCTAAACTACGCATGTCGCAGAGATCAGCTTGCCATAATTCGAAAATGTTGCTAACAATGTACTTGTTTCTAGGGAATTTTTTTCTTGCAGTTTTGTGAATAGTATATGCATCCTGCTTCTTTAGCCAATCCTTTACTTCACCACTGGGGTGACTATTTTTCACGGAAGAAATTAAAGAGTTTGCGCCTGCGAAGCCTGAAGGGTTACTGGCGTCAAAGTAGATGGTGTCCAAATTCATTCTGCTACGTTAAAGTTTAAGACGCTCCCAGTCAGAAAGGCCCTTTATTTTTGATATCGATCTTTGCGTTGTTTTCGGTGTTTTTCGCGTTGAACCCTCTTGCTTGGACGCTGTTGCAGTCGCTATTAACTTTAATTTAGGATCAGGATCGACGTCACTCTCCATATTTGTTTTACTCACGTCTGACACATTTTGACGTTTAGGATCCCCCATCAGCACTTGAGGTACATTGTTCTCTTTAATGTAATCTATGAATTTGTGTCGACCTGGCGGGTTTGCAGTTTTCTTAGGTCTTAGAACGTCATGCACTAAATCAATAATGTTGGAGGATGGTAAAATTTCACCTTTTATGCTGACTGTTCCCTTGCCGTCCCACTCCACATCATCTGACATTCTTAGAAGTCGTAAAAAGGCTTTACCGTTTTTCTTAAAAGTATTAGGGAGCGTCGATAAAATATATGCATCTGAAATACCACTGTTGTTCGATTCTATAGGTATTTTGATTGATTGCCTCGTTTGATCCGCAAAATGAAGGTACCTTTGTAAAACCTGATTGTACTGTAGCCATTTATCGTGATCGGTTAATTTAGACGATAAAACCTTTTGCATTTCGTCGTCAAGCTGCGATAATATATTTTGCTCTGATTTCTCTGTATCCTTAAAGCGATGCATGAATTCAGGAGGTACAATCATAATTTTTCGTGCATTCTCCATTTTTTACTTGAAAATAGAGCTCAATACACCAGTAATTAATGGAGCTAATATCAGTGGTAGGAAAGCGCCCCCCTTCTGTATTAGTATTTGGCGCTTCTTTTTTATAGACTCTCTAGGCTTGACTAAACTCCTAAGAACAGTTTTATGCTTCGAGATCGTTGATTTTTGATTAGGCGATAAAGGTATTTTTCCTTTTAAGGTATTATGCACACACTCGCAGATACAATGAATTTGTTTATCGCCTACGGTTTTTAATAATGCGGTTCGCTCCTTTGGTCCGAGTTTATGTAGAGCACGCAACAACTCCGAATTTCTAATTACTGCTCGAGACATCACTAATGAATGAGAGTAAATTGGTTAGTGTACGAGCTTTTATACCCCTTTTTCGGAATATAAATATGGCACGCCCCATCTTGGCGAAAAATCGATGTTCTATACCTAGCTATATCAGGTGTACTTTGCTTTAAGTCGAATAACAAATACCCGTGTGGCCTAGCTGTGGCGTCCTCGTATGCTTCTTGAAGGAATCGCGGATTTTCTGGACATATTTGTCTGGTTAAGTGCTTTATTTGAGCTCTATCTCGCGGATTTTTGAAAAGAATAATGTAATGAGCATTTAGGGAAATATCCCGCTGTCCTTTTCCTTGGTGAAAAATGTTTTGCTTAATAAAAAAACACTGAGATTGTGGTGATGGCTCCCCTTGGTGAATATGTCTACGACTGAGTTATTTGTCTCCCTCATTAAATCGTCGATTATTAAAAGTGTGGGTTCGGACCCCTCAAAAGATGTCATGTCTGGCAGACCTTGTTGAAATTCGACTAAAGATTTTAAATCTTCGTACAATTTTTGCCACTCGCCATAACACCAAATAACTTTAGCGAAATTTACACTGCAGAGTTTTTTCATATTTTTCAAGAAATTTATTACAAAAAACGATTTGCCCGATCCTGAGGGGCCTGCCACAATAGCCGAAAAAGGATGAGAAAACTGATGCTCCATTTTTATGCAGTGAGCGATTATTACAGTAGGGCCGTCGTAAATAAACTAACCTAAAGAATCAACACGCTCATAATAAATACATTAAAAACATGGTAAGTGCGGGAATCGAACCCACGACCTCTTTCGAGATCAGATCTTAAGTCTGACGCCTTAACCACTCGGCCAACCTACCGCATGTATAAACTAACACTCGCCGCATAATTAAAAAGAAATACAGTTTTAATAGTATATTATTATATGAGCGATTACGACAGCCATTATTCACGAAGATGACATTTGCGCCACAAGCCGAAGGCGCGTGGCGCAAGTCATCTGAGTGAATAATGGCCATAATCGCGAATATAATACGATATTTTATCTACTCCTATGAAATAGGAGCCTTGTGTTCATATTTCAGAATTATGACATTTGTGACAGCTGTTAACTTCAAAAGTCATTTAATAATAAGAATGAATTTTGTGATTGGCTACAACCTATTGAATAATGAAAATAGAATTTTCTGATTGGTTGCAATTTGCAAACTATTGAATAATGAAAATAGAATTTTATGATTGGCTGCAAACCGTGAATTATGAACCATAATTCATGGCCATTGTGCAGTAGGAGTAGATAAAACATTTTTATTTACATTTTCATACAATATTTCATATAAACTAGGACATGTACGGTTTCATGCGCTCATCTGCATCAATCAACTTCTGCAGTTCTATAATAACATACATTTTAAATTTGAACACAAGTTCCCACAATAAAATATCGTTAGCGAAAGTCCAGCGCAGAGTATTAAAAATGATTGAATTATCAAAACACAAATTTTCTGCATGTATTACTTTGTCAACGATCACTTCACCAACATTTTGGAAATTGCACTTTACACGTTTCAAGTCATTTATTTTCACAACCATCAAGTTGTACATCGGCAATAAATTTGATAGTGTTTCATACGTTACGTAAAGAGTAAACTTGTTCTCGGGGTCCTTTGTAATAATCCTGCAGGTATCATTGTTCACGTACTCCACTGTGTGCTCAGTTAATTCATATCTGAAAGTCCCCTGCTTGGCCATCACAAACATGTCCGGTAGCGCTTCCACAAAAACCATGAACGTCTCGGCTGTGAAGGAAACACCAGCTCCAATGTCGGTCTTCAGAATTCTTGCAACAGGCGAAAATTGTTTATAAGGATCCAGTCCCAAATGAACAACCTTGCTGGCGCTATTGTTTAAAGGCACAGTGAGGTCGCATAATAGCCGTTTCTTTTCCCGTCGGGTTTGGCGGATCTCCGGCGTCACGATCGGTGCGACGTCATAGGAAGGCATCGTCTCCTCAATGAACACCCGCAGATCCTCCTCGGTGACATCTAGACGTGGTGAATACCCCATGGCCTCCACGTCCATGGCTGGTGGTTGTGACGGTGCACTGTGTTGTTTTTTATTTAAAAGATGCGTTTTCTTACTTGTTTTTTCTGCTGCCGGTCTCCTGGTGTAGGGGCCTGGCTTTTCTTGGCACTTATTAACACTTCGAGGATCCATCTTAGGTAAAACTGGTGCTGTTGACACGACGAGTGGGAGTGAAGCAATTCGATGCGCTATAGAGACCGCAGCCACTTTTATACAGGTACTAAAACAATACGTCACCGATACCCCGCTCTCGAGGCAAATCATGTTGGTGCCTGTATTTTGCAGTGCGGCCTCTGACGGACAAAGCATTGTTAGACACAAACGCATGTCTCAGCCTGCTTTAAATTTCACTCATCGCTGTTTGCCCCGTTTATTTAAATTGTAATATAAAACACCTGGGTTTAATTCATAAAATAGCCGAACGTTTGCGAGTTCGTAACTTGATTGAATTTTCCGCTTGAATAATTACGATGTTACAAGATTTGTTCGTTTTGCCCGCAACTCAAACCAGCATCGAAATCACGCAAGTGCTGAAGTTAATAATTAATTATGGCAAAACTGCTTATGAAAACACTTTTTTAAAATTACGACGGCTCATTTAACACCGCAGACTATGTACTTCCATTCTTATAAAACATATTTCTCAAAAAATAGTTTGTTTAAAACAAGGGAGCGCGACACGCATGTGTTGAAATTTTAATAGCACTCAGTTAAGTTTCGGGGTAGCTCTACTGACTAAGCGTCAGGATCGTAATACCGAGGTCGCTGGTTCAGATCCCACTTGGGCCCCGACGCAAATAGCTTTTTTAAATATAAACAGCCCTTCTGTGAATGCAAGAGAGAGACAGCAGCTTCGATGAGGGAGACGGAAGATTTACCAGTTTGAAAATCAAATATTTCCGCGAAAATTCAAAATTAAAAACGACAGCCGTGAGAAGGGCGCGCGCACCAAGATGGACGACACCCGGGAAGTTTAAAATCAAAAAATTGAACTTAGAAAAAAAAATCTGAAATATTTAAATTCAAATATTCGCGCCAGAAAACCAAGATGACCGCCGTGTAATTCCAGAAGCAAATTAAAAATGGCCGCCGCGTAATTTAATCAGTAGCACATATCAAAATTAAATATCAAACATCATATGTGATTAATCAGTAGTACGTATGGAGATTAATTAGAGCAAACCGCGAAATTAATTGGGTCAAACCGCGGAATTAATTAGGTCAATCCGCGGATTTAATTAGGTCAATCAATTTAATTTGCGTTGACCTTTGACATAATCCAATTAGTGGTGTCCCTACTTCTACTGCCCTAGAATATAGAGGCCTCACTTAGTGACTTTTAAAAACCACCCAGTTCTCTTTCGAATTATAAAAGAAGAAAAGAATTGCAACGAATTGTTATTTGCTAAACAATTCACAACTGGCACTAAAGGATAATTGATATTTCATGTATTGTAAGAGTTTATTTTATGAAAACGTAATTCCTCTTTCAGTGGGCATTCTTAAATACGTATCTCATTATCAAGTTAAAAATGTGTTGCTCTACGGGAAATGTATTATTCTTAGGTAGGGAATAAGTTGTCTGCTTCTTAATTGTTCTGTCGCTCTGGACAAATAAAACTGATCAACAAAAGAGGTGGATACATTTCTGAGTTATATTATAAGCTGCAAAACGCTTCTAATAAAGGTTTTCAAATTCTTTTCGGGTTTTTGTGAATAGCAAAGCAAATATATTGCTATGGTATATAGAAGCCATATATTACATTAAATACGGTTATTTATTTACATGAATCTAAAATGAAAAGTTCAATACAGTAATTATACTGAAATGATAAGATGTGAAAAATTGTGTTAATGATTGCTTATTTAATTTAATAATAATTGAAACTCAAAGATTCGAAGTAGATTTTAAAAGAAAGTTATTACATAATGAGTACTACTTGATGATGGTAACAAGAATTAACTATAAATACAAAGTTGAATGTTGCATATGACAGAATAAAAGTCTATTTGTAACAATTTATAAAGTGAGCACCATTCAAATTTATTTATAACATGTAGCAGGCAGGAATAATGGTAGTCTAGGATAGCAATAAAAATTGGATAATTATTGAAATAACAACTTTGACAAACAACGTGTAAATTTGGGGTTTGGTGAAAATAAATTTGAAATTTGACCCTATTTATTCTATTTCAAATGCTATTAATATAAAAGGGTTACTAATAAATGTGTACAAAGTAAAAGCAAGTGAAATATATGAGAAGAAAATAAAATTTATTAAATAAATGTATGATATGGTATGACTAAAATATTAACAAGTAAAAGAAGCAAAAAGAATAAGAATTGGATATAATTGACGGAGTTTACAATACAAGGAATAAGGAGTTACATTAATTGGAGGGTTATTATTATTGGTTGGAGTTTTTCGTGGACGTATCCTGAAGAAGCGGGAACTCATTGGATTGGAACCAGTTGGAGGAGACCAGTTGGACTGTATTGACAAGGGGAGATCTTGAAGGTGTTATATTGTGCTGACGGTTGATGACGTGGATGGAGATGGATGGACCTAAGGCAGTATGCAGTCAATTTACAATTACATGAGGAATAGTATATTACAGCCCGAGATGGGAAGTGTTTCATTACTGTCGAGAGATTAGTTAGCTGATTGAGACGCGAAGCGTCAAAATCAGCTATTATCTCGAGACTAAGAAAACTTCCTGTCGAGGTTTGTATACTATTTTATTCGCAACCACTTTATTCTAAACAATAATTGGAAAAATTATTTTATTATGATACGACAGGTTGCGACGCGCATGAATGGATCAACAAGATTCCCAGTATCCCTACCTACTCAGCGGTCGGGAAGTGAGTGCGAGAAGTAGCGGGCTGAAATGTACGACTTCCCCCACTCAAATGAGGTCAGGAATGTTAACATTACATATAGTTGCGAATAAATAGACTTACCCGGGAGGAGCTGGACAGAAGGAGATTGCAGGAGTGACAGTTGTGCAGGGCTAGAGAAGGAATAGGTGACAGCCAGTATCTTGAGGTGTTGCGGATAAGGAGGCAGTTGGATAGTGACCAGTGTGTCGTAGCAGAGTGAAGGGTTACAGGTAGCAGGACAGGATCATACCAAGGTGATTCTGAGTTGGTCTGCAAAGTAAGAAATCCAGGTGGGTGAACACTAAACTGTTTTGAGGTAATTCTGAAATAAGAAGTAATTAGAAAAGTTTATTAAGATATAATTGAATACTTATCGTAATATCATACAGTCAAAACCGTTGTAAAGGATTTTATTTATGTCATATTGATTGAAAAGTGTCATTAAACACTGTTTGGAAATAATAGTTGACAGCAAGGGACATTCAGTAATTGCAGTTCAAATAAAAATAAAATAGCAACAAACAACTAACTAGATTTTGGCGAACCATACACTGAGCAAAGAGTACTCATACATTTTGAAATATAATTCAATTGATTTATAATAAAGTCAAAGTTTCAACATTTGAATTAAATATGCATACAATAATAATATCATATTTGAGCCTTGGTATAATTATTAATAGGTATTGGAACGTGAAGCAAAAGTAAATATAAAATCATACAGAACGTATCCAGTGCAATATACAGTGTGGTCCATTAAGTGTGCAACAAATGGGAATTTTTTTTATTAGTTGTACAATCGAAATTTAAATACTGCCAAAAGTTAGTGCATGTTCGATAACCATATCAGATACCCTTAGAATGGCTTCAAGCCAAACAATATACAGGGCAGAACAAAGTTACTTTATTTAAAAAAATATAGCAAAATTTTATTGAGAAAAGTTGTTTAGAATTAAAAGTTATGCTCAAATACAAAGTCACGGCCTCCTATTCGAATTTTGATTCTTTTTTGGAAATTTTTGTATTACCCCCGTATGATACATGTTTTTATTATTTTGATTTTATATGTATTTAAAGTAGCCACAACCACATCCCTTTTAAATAACTTTTAGCAACTTGAAGGGTATTTGTAAAATTTACTTGGATTTATATTTTTTTAGGTAACCGTTCACTTCATGTTTGTTGCAACGATATTTAACAGAACTTTAGAATTTCGCAAATATACTTTTTAACAAGGCAAATGCTGTACTAATAATAATTTACATATGAAAAACTCTTAATGAAATCAGAATAATAAAAATATGTATCATACGGGGATAATACAAAATTTTACAAAAAAAGAATCAAAATTCGAATAGGAGGCCGTGACTTTGTATTTGAGCATAGCTTTTAATTCTAAACAACTTTTCTCAATGAAATTTTGCTATATTTTTTGAAATAAGGTAACTTTATTCTTGAACAAATTACATATTTTTTGTCCTGCCCTGTATATTGTTTGGCTTGAAGTCATTCTAAGGGCATCTGATATGGTTATCGAACATGCACTAACTTTTGGCGGTATTTAAATTTCGGTTTTACAACTAATAAAAAAATGTCCCATTTGTTGCACACTTAATGGACCACACTGTATAGTATAACAGCAATAGATATATATATAAAATCAATGTAAATACAAAATTATCACACTTAGCAATAATGGTACAAATATACAACCGTGGAAGAAGAATTGAAAACAGCTAAACATTGGTAACAGCCAACAGCTTTAATCTATAAGTCCAGTTTTGTTGGTACCTATGCCGAAGGTGTGCAACAAATCATATTGGACAGCCTCATCGCTCATTTGAATACCTGATTACATCCATTAACAATATCAGAGGCTATGCACCCAATGACACATTATTTCAAGAGATTCGCATTGAAAACAACGAAGACCTTAATTACTTATTACTCTACAAAGGAGTGCTGTGGATGCCAAGGGCTTTCCATTTAAATATAATTTATTAACTGTTGACACAGTTCTACAGTTTTTTGAAAACCAAGACGATTTATGACCGAAAACGTAATAAAGTTTAAACATAAATTTTTTAATGAAACGAATTTACAGCTGCAAAGAAATGAGCTGAATTTGACAAAAATGAAGCTATTTCTGCGCTTGCATCAAAACTAGTTCTGTGGAAACGTTATTTAGAACGTGAAAGCTTTTACTAGTTTCTGAATCTTTTCGCAGGTAGAAAATCTAAAGATCAGTTCTTAGTTACTGAAATTTTTTGGAAGCGCCCGATTTTAACAATATATCTTTGACGATACCCTTACAATGCTATTTTCAAATGATAAAGAAACTATCAGAATTTATTAAATTATCCACAATAAAGAGTTAAAAGTAAAATTTGAAAAGATACCCACTCTCTATCTTGAACTAGATGACCCGGAAATGTTGTTTTGATTATGACATGATGGGGAAAACCCTTCGAACCACTAGGCACAGAATCATAAAAGTATGACTGCAAATAGAATGTCGTACAGTGTATAGAAGAACACACTTTCGATATTTTCAAATTTTTCGGCTTTCCCTTTGGATTTTTCCGAATTTTCTTTTTTGCTAAACCACCTGGGAAGTAAGATGAACAAAACACACAAAAAATCAACCAAATCAGTCAAGTCGTTCTCGAGTTTTTGCTTTACTAACACGCGGCGATTGATTTATATATATTTATATATATATATATATATATATAACTTTTCATTTCATTTTTGTCATCCTATTTATGAGTTGGTGCATAAATACATAGCGTATTTGGTTTTCAAGCCAAGAATGCTTAACGACCTTAAAACCACCGGATTTCTTCACACACGAAATCGAAGAAATTGAAGTGGACCAACTGTATCTCTCGAGAGTAATGATGGTTTTCGGATATAAAATCAAGGGTATATTTGAATTTTTATGTGTTTTATTATTGTAGCTAAATTGAAAACCGGCACTGCTCTGAAAGTGTATTGTAAAGTGGTATTCGTGGGTGCAGCAAGAATGCACATCTAAACCTGCTCGCGAAAATAGAAAAGTTGCAACTCATGGAGATTGGACAAAGAATAAGGCAGTAGCATGCAGCCTTCGATGAAAGCGGCAAGCTGTCTAAAAGCGCCTTGCAGCCAATAATCGCTGCATTCGAGTGAAAAGTGCAGAGGATAAGTATTTAAGAGTTTCGTGAATGCAATTTACTGAGTGTATATTTCAGAAAACCAATTGTTCTATATTAAGAGGCGCATTAAAAGCGTCTATTTTGGGAGATTTACTTAGCAATATCATGGGGGATTCCCAGTATCACGCTTTGTACCGTCAAGGTTTCCAAACGCCGGTCTACGACGTTTCGGCGTTTCGTCAGAATACAACGCTACAATTAGTATATTTTTATGTTGCATGTAAAGAAAAGTTTCGAAAGCATACTTCTAAACATATCAGAAGGTTAAATAATACTTAAAAAGCGTTTGTTCAATATGTAGGTGCTTTCCCTAGTTCAAATAAAAGTAAGAATAAATTAATGTGGACCTAACATTGACTTCTTCCCAAATGTGTATACAAACTCTTAAGTTTTTTGGTTTTGTGCTCTTGAAAATTTTTTTTTTTAAATCTACCAAAATTAAAATATTTTTCTGATCGTTTAAATGTGTAATATGCTGGTTCCTTTTGAACTAAATTAGGAAACCACCAATAGAATTTGAAATAACTTTACGAAAACATAATATAATTAGTAAATTAAATTTACAATTGTATTTTTAATGTCTTCGACGTTACTGAGTCAGTATGTCATGAAAAATACATGACGAGCAATGGACTCGTTTTTATTGAAATGAATTTACATATACCCCATTTATTCCAATATGTAATAAGGCTTTTAAAAACTATTCGCTTTATTAATTTTTGTACCTTGGGTACATTTTGTAATCACCTAATTTTGTGATTTTTCCAAAAACGGCACTCTTGTTCTATAAAACTTAATTTTTATCGAAGATGATAAAAGTACCCTTTACGGTTCCCCGATTTTAACCAGAGATATTGAATCTTCAAATCACAATTAGGTTCGTGGTTCATTTATACTAATTACAATGATATGCCAGGAGATGTTTGTTTATCAACAGTTCAATCAGAAATTCAAACAGCCATCGGATAATGTAAAAGATGTCAAAGGTTATTAGATGTAAGTACCCTTGTTTAAAATTAGGATTAACCTAACTGGCCCATAACTATACCTTCTTCACCGAACAGAAATAGTTAAGCCACTACCTAGCAAAATTTTTCTATTGGTCGAACTCGTAGTACAAGCAAGTGCGTGCTTCACTTGAAACTTCTCTTGCTAATTTGCCACCTGACGTGCTTTTATTAATTTACATGTAAAATCCTCCGCACTCGTGAATTGGTGGGAGTGGATACGTTTTCGCGCCGAAATGTCTTTGCTCCGAAACGTCTTTGCACCGAAACGTCTCACGCCGAAACGTCTCGCGCCGATACGTCTCCGTGCCGAACCGTCTCTGTGTAGAAGCGTCTTCGCGCCGAAAGGGCTGCGCCGAAACGTCCCATTCCGTCCAAACGCAACCTAAGAAATACTGAATTCAAGGGTACGCAGCAGTCAGCATCAGGTAAAATGTATGCAGTTAGCGCTACTACGAATTCCGTTCGGCTGCGATAAGTTTGTGCAACATATCCGTAGTTGCGTAATTCACGTTCGATTTAAATATGCAAGTGCGATTGGGATCGGCATTGACAGTAGCATCCTCTTAAAGGACAATAATTTCAAAGTTATTTTAAAAATGCTGTATTGATGTTTTATGCTTGATACATTTAAACATACATGAGAGCAGCCCTAAGCAATATCGCACATAGGCTGTTTGGAAATGTGATTATATTTTCTATTAATGGTTCTCTGTTTTTATGTCTTCATCATTTGTTTTTAAAGGAAAAGGGTAATGTGAACAAATTGTATTTTATCGTGTGTTAAGCCAGATTCTTTCGGACAACACGACAGCAGGACTAGAATGCTAAGTTGGCAGTAAGATTTTCAAAATTAGCTGTTTAAGTGGATAAAATAGGTTGGTTTATTTATGAAGCTTACATGACGCAGAATTCTAAACTTAATATTAAATGCACAAACAAAGAATATACAACCTAAAGTATATAAATAAAAATCACATTCAAATAGTTTTCTTCCACTAGTATCAGCAGCGCCTGGGTTAAATAAGAAATACAACCCACAAATTCGGATCTGTGTGCGGTAGGCGTGGTTTTCGTTAACTAATATATGGCGTGCAATTTCGGATGGTATTCGCCGGGCAAGCAAGGACTTTTGGTTTGTAAAGTTTTTGCATTGATGTTGGCTCAGGGCTGGAGCACGATTGTAAGAGCAGTTTTGCCACCGAGCATCGGCTCGACCGAGAAGTTCAGGGGATGTTTGCCACCAAGTATCGGTTCATTAAAAATAATCAAGCGATGCCTAGCACTGAGTACCTGTTCGACAATTAATAGGTTTCGGGACTTGGACGTGGTTCTGAAGATGTAGAAGTCTTGTTTTCCGCAATAAAGCGGAGCTAGCGGGGCTCCAGCTCTCATATTTGACTGGGGCTTCTTCGCTAGAATGACAAGGGAATCAAGAGTGTTTTTAACAGGGCAGAACAGAAAGTCGAGCTTATGGCCCTTAAATCATCAGTCAGGATGCTTAACCACTGAGCCACCCAGTTAAGCGAACGCGAATGAATAATACTTTCATTAAAGTTGACTAATATGTTGTTCAGATTTTCAGATTTTTTATAATATCTAGGTTGATATGCGGCAGTACCTACGTATTTAAAAATTGTTTTCCTTGATCTTCTTGTATCTTTCCTAAAAAAATCATCTGTATAGTTTCCGAAATTCAATGTTTTATTGGTTTTTTCAGCTTCACAGGCTGAAATATGCACATGCCATACTTCTTTTAGAGTTTTCGTTATGTCGTTAAACAATGTAAATTTATTGTTATTCTTTGTAGATCTGTATGAAGTAGATAAGTTCCTATTCTTTGAAACCATGACGTTGAAATACAGAACACAGTGTAATAAAACCCAACACAATTTACAGTTATATAAACGACACGGCATGAATTTCAGAACTAAACAGATACTTCTATTATGACTGACTTGTTGAGTTAAATACTATAACTGATCCTATAATAATCTGATTTCCTAGTAGATTTTCAATGCAGTTATACTGACTAGTTTAGCTAAGTGTATTGTATATATAAATCTATGGTTTTTACTATAATCATAATACAAGTTCAATTCGAAGCATACGTTTTAAGAACAACTAGTATTAATTACTAATTACAGTAACAATTGTAATAATTTTATATGTACCTAATGAAATTAAAAACGACTAAAGTGCATTCTGGTGCATACACGCTTTTATTTATATTATGCAGGGTGTTCTACAAGCTTTATGCCAAACTTTGGCAGATGATAGCTGGATTAATTTCAAACATTCGTTTTTGTTTAGAAGTTTAAAATAATATATTTATATATTTTAATAGAAGCCGCGTGGAACAGTTGAGTAAGCACCAGGCTTGCATTTAGCAAGTTCTCGGTTCGAATCTCGTGGGGGTCGGAATTTTTCCGTAGCCTTGACGATTGCAATCGGGCTCGGTGAGACCATTCACAGTTGGCAACTAAATTAACTCTGCTCTACTCAGAACGACAGACCTACGAGATAGAGTAACAAGGTTAACACATCAACAAGACACACACCTCACACAAGCACCAAAGGCGCGCTCCAACTCGGTATGACGAATCCCGGGCGAGTTGAGCATTGTACCCCCAGATGCCAGTGCATAAAGCACCAGCCTCTACACCGCAAGGTAAATGAGGTTGCAGATAATACATACATACATACATACATACATTTATATTTTAATTAAAAGTAGGCTGATAAATAAAAATGACGGTTGATAAAACAATAATTATTATTTGTGTCATTTTGATTATTCATTTAACACTTAGTGTGAAAGTGCTAAATAAAAATGAATTTATTCACAACTGAGGAGTATGTAGATATTGTGTTTGCATATGGGTATTCCAATGGGAACGCCAGACAAGCAGATCGAGAATACCGACGAAGGTATCCAAACAGACATCAACCTGCCCACACAGTGTTTAGTGCATCATTTCGTAGACTTCGAGAAACAAGTCACCCCGCTCAAAAAAAAAATTGACCTACTGAAGTGAATGTACAAGATGAAGAAAATGTAATAGATGCTGTCCTTGACAACCTTTCAATTGGTGTTCGGGGTATAGCTAGTAACCTTCATTTATCACCGAATTTTGTTTGGCGTGTATTGAACAAAGAAATGTTACATCCGTTTCATGGCCAAAATGTACGAGCGTTACATGCTGGAGATGCCCCACAACGATTAGAATTTTGTCGCTGGTTACTTGAGCAACATGCACAAAATGTTAGATTCATTTCGCTTGTCATGTGGTCTGATGAAGGGTGTTTTACTAGGGACGGCATAAATAATAATCATAATGAACATATCTGGGCGTTGCAAAATCCGCATGCAATTAGAACAAGACGATTTCAGCAACGTTTCAGTGTTAACGTTTGAGGTAGCATTTTCAACAATAATTTACTACCTGTACATGTTATAAATTATCGTTTAAATGCAGATCTGTATAGAAATTTCCTGGAACACAACCTTTTTGATTTCATTGATGACATAGAGCTCAATATTGTTCAAAATATGTGATCTCAGCACGATGGTGCACCACCACATAGAGGAAGACAAGTAATTGCTTGGTTAAATAATCATTTCCCGAATAAATTCTTAGTACAAAAAGATCCAATAGCGCGGCCACCGCGTTCCCCAGATCTAAATCCTTTGGATTTTTATTTATGGGGACACATGAAGCAGCTAGTCTGCAATGTGGAAATCACTACCCGTCAGCAGTTACCTGAAAGAATTCAGGATGCAACTAACCAAATAGGGAATGATCCAAATCTCATCCGTCAAGTGACGGAATCTTTAGTTCGTCGATGTGAGGCTTGCATTCGAGCCGAGGGTTACTATTTCGAACAATTTTTCTAGTAATTTTTATTTATTATAAATTTTTATTGTTAATTGTTAATAAAGGTTTAAACATTAAACACCACGTAAATTCTAAACAAAAACGAATCGGACCCACTTTCATTTAAGAAAACAATGTTTGGAATTAACCCAGCTATCATCTACCAAAGTTTGTCATATAGCTCGTAGAACACCCTGTATATTGTAATAGCCCACTTCCTAATAATAAATATAAAATAAAATAGTTAATTGTGGAAGGGGGTAAACTACACTTTACAACTATTAAGCTTCAATTGAAATTCACCTGTCATACTCAGGGCAAATTAAAAGAGTGTATTAAAAATTACAACAAATAGGTGGTTCATTGCTATTTTCTTATTTTATCAATAAACATTCGGGCCTAGCTCGATAGAACATGAGATAATCTTGGTTTAGGGCGTAAATTCATAAAATTGAGGAAAACTTAGTATGACAAATAACTAGTTGTATGACAAATGCTCTCAAATATTTCGGGCAAATGCACAATTTCATCTGACATTTAACTAACCTCTAAATTTGACTCAACAAACACAATGATATGCAAGTGCACAAAACAGCGTAAATTGAATTCTAAAAACACCAAGATGGCAAAGACGCGTAAGGTAAATATTAATACTGTGACGTAGCAACTGCTAAACTTCTTTTGTTTTTAATGTGACGTCTCAAGAGACGCGCGACACGCGGCACAAAATTGCAAATGCCGCGTCATCCTGGATTCTCAAGGGACGCTACTTATTTTTCTGGAAACTGGACAGTTCTGAACCACTGGAATACGGCCGTCCACATCGTAGGCAATCTAATCTTGATGCTCCCCGCGAATTTGGGTCCTGCAGCAGAGCATTCCTTTGAAATCCTACCGTAATCGGAGGCTTCTCGGACGCTGGCTATGCTTTCAAATGACGCCACGGGAATAATGAACTTGGGAATTGCTTGTTGGTTGAGATTTCTGTTTGTACTGGTTTCTGAATGTCGTCTCTATACGTAACAGGTGCTTTTCTTGCTGGGTAAAGCTGCTTGTTCCTGGATTTGGCTCCCTCGTAGTCGTTCGCACTTGGACGAATTTTTATACTGGCTTATCTGCTCTACCTGGAACTCTTAGCACTTGGCAACCTACACCCATAGATGCACAAAACACTCGTGAATAACTTTAACCACAATTGGTATAACTGAGAACTTTTTTATTTATGATTTTACATGTTTAATTGAGGAACTCAATATGGCCTCAACACACAATTTTCAAGATTGTTTAGTTATTATTAAAAATGTCAGTCATGTCTGTGCCTAATCACTTATATTGTCTTTTTGTTGGAATAATTGTTACTACACTTGCTCTGATTTTAAATCACTTTATAATGCGCTGATACACTTGGAGTTTATTTAGCATCACACTAATTGTCTTCCGATCGGCTGCCTTCCATTTTTCATTGCTCCTTGCAATTATTATTTTGCTAGCACGGTTTCGTTTACCTTTCAGCTAATCTGCCTTTTGCTGGCTTATACACTTACTACATAACGCTTATATCATTTCTGTATTTAACAAATGATTTTGTATTATTCCATTCACATTATGTCTAAAATTAATAATCTCAATTGCATTAGCCCTTCCGAACATTTATCATATCTGAAACTCTGAATGTAACCCTTCTAAACCTGCTTTGTTTCTTGCTAACGTATATCCCTCAAATGCTGCTCACATCAAATGCACTTATTAAGATGTAAGGTAGTGATTAGTTTGCAATAGATAAAATATTTCATTCTGTGCTTATGTTGACCTTATTCATTTAGTTTATTAGGCAGTCAGAATTTCTATGGGCAGTGAACTATTACAATATATTATAATGGGTGCGGCAAAATATACCCAGCTATGGAATATTGTTATAGCTTTGTTATTTCCTTGACAACGGTCAAAAGTGAAGTTTTATATCAAATTAGAAAGATGCAGAATTTTGTTATGGAGCGTTATTCGGCTCAACAACGAGCACAAATTATTAAATTGTATTTCCAAAACTTTTCTTCTTTAATTTCAAGTTAAGGCGCTTTTAGGCGAGCATATTCTAATCGAAGACCTCCACACGGAGAAACAATTCGACGTTTAGCAAACGCTTTTATCAAAATGGCACAGTAAGTGATGTAAAGCATACTGGAAGACCTCGTTCTGGTCGTTCAAACTAAAATATTGAGCTTCTTCGGGCTGATGTTCAGGCAGAACCAAAAACTTCCACAATAAGACGTGCGGCGCAATTAGGGTTGTCTGAACATCAGCCCGAAGAAGCTCAATATTTTAGTTTGAACGATTAGAACGAGGTTTTCCAGTATGCTTTACATCACTTACTGTGCCATTTTGTAAAAAATCGTTTGCTAAACTTCGAATTGTTTCGCCGTAAAGTTTTGGATATATAATTTAACAATTTCTGCTTGTTGTTGAGCCGAATAACGCTCTATAACAAAATTCTGTGTTTTTCTACTTTGATATACAACTTCACTTTTGACAGCTGTCAAGGAAATAACAAAGTTCTAACAATTTTCCATAGCTGGGTATATTTCGTCGCACCCATTATTTCTTTATGCCTTTAGATGGAATCGTATAGAATCGTGTAGATCGTAACTATATGTTGTCATGTTGTCAATGTGCTGTAAATTAGTACACTTATATTAGTATTAAGGCGATCCATCGGTGAAAATAAATTTATGTTAATATTATTATTATTGTTATTATCATTATTATTATTAGTTACTTGGCGTGAAAGAACAAGAACAGAAATTTATTTCGATTTAGCTTCTAGCAAAGCAAACAATCCCTAGTGAATGGTTAACCGATTCACAATGGCAAGTAAATAGTACTGAAAATACACGCTTTATAAAACTAAGTTTTCACATCAACGAAGCGCAAGTAATTAATTGTTTTTCCGGTTAAATCTTTCCCTCCACAAGCTCTCCAAGGCGGTTAATTATTTAGTTTTTATAAACCTCGCCTGCTTTCCACAATATTTTCCTCGCGCCGAGCATGCACATGAAACGCGTTGCAAACCTGTCATGAGATATATTTTTATTTTTTAATTTGTGCTGCTTGCTCTACATCATTTTTCATAACTGCGAAAGGTTTCAGCGAACTTTTAATGGATGAGCTCGGCAAACGTTGCAAGCTTAAACGCAAGCTTTGACGAAATTCGAGGCGCTAAGTATTAAGTACATGTTCCAAATTGCTTTGGTGGGGCTAAGCAAACATGCAATAATGCCTTCCAATTCGCATGCCAAAAATATCTATATACAGTTGGAGTTTGTAGAGTATTGAGATATTTAAGCTTGTAAAATGTTGCTACTACATTTCCATACTCTAAAACTTAAAACAGAGGGTTTGTTTCTGATATTTCATATCGCACTCCCAGTTCAATACTGCCGTAACCGCGATTGTCTAAATTAAACAAGAGAGACAAAGTAATAATAATTGTTAAATAGATTTTTGTCGTTCTACTCGTTTCTTTCGGAAATATAAACTTCAATTTTGATATTGTATACCTATAATATCAAGCTCGTTTAAGTATATTTTTAAAAAGTTAACCTTATCGGGAAACGTTTGTAACGTGTGGCGATATTGTACTAAAAATATATGAGTGTACCGCCATAACTGGGTGGTAAACCATATACGAAGGCAGATTTCTAAGTAATCCGTCTAGCCATGAAAAAACAAGCTATCCACCATATTTCTCGCTTGCCCTGGCTTCTGCTTGCCTCGCTGGGGGCAATTGTTTCTCCGTACCGTGATCATGGACAACGATCTGTCCGTACCAAGGCAAGGACAAATACGTCAAATTGACATCAAGGCACCCTATTATGGACTAAGCCGGTAGCACTTAACGACCGCCCTTGACGACACCCGGTCCATTTTAAGTTCGTGGTTATCAGGTTAGGTTATTTGTCAGGCTGACACAACTTTCGCAAAAAATAACTTCGAATTTGACACAAACAGCGTTATTAACAAAAACTTCAGTACTGCCAAACGTATAACAAGAATCACGTCATTTTTAAAGCGACTAGTTGGGATAGTTCCTAAATAAAATAAAATCAAAATGGTTCTTGCTCTTGTTCAGTGTACAAAAAAAAACCAGTTTACTTGACATGTCTTTCAAGTTCATGAATTTTTTAGTAAAAAACTTTTTTAGTTTATAGGGTTTCCATTTTTTCTTGCTGCCTGAATAATGGTGTAACCTGTGATGAAGCATAAACTGATACACTTCTCAATGCTCTCGTTTTTGATTTTTCGATAACTCAGTGCATTGATTCACCTTCATTTTGGGTATCGCCCAATGCTAGAAACTGTTCACTTGAGTATATATCACCCGGTACAACATGTTCATTAAACAGTGGAAACTCAAACGTATGAATAATATGTTGGTAGCACTGTAAGTCTATGTTAAATTCGAGGTTAGCAGGCATATTTTGCGTCAGTCTGTGTAAAATCTGACGGAAAACCTAACCCGATAACCTCGAATTCGATACAGACTTACAGTGCCACCAATATATTATTCATACGTTTGAATTTCCACAGCTGCCTCTTATGTACTTTATATATATCATCAGAATAAAGAATTATATCCAGGTGGAAAATTAGACGAGAAACACAAGGGACAGGTGGCAATTTCATTCATTCCTCGAGAAACAATAGCATTATACCAAAAAAAGACAGAACCTCTTTTTAACTCTAATCCAAAAAAGGGTAATGTTAAAGTTGTTAAGGAGATTTCTCTTATATTAAGTGTGCTCATTAAATAAGTCCTGCGATCTTTTTTCCTTTCATTTAATGTAAATTACTTACTAATCTTGTTTCTCCCCTTACTACCGTCGACTACTTTTCTTTACTTCAGGATTAAAGTTTCTCTATGGGATGCATCAAACTGTCATTGAAGGGCACTGTCAGGCAATCTCCAAAACTTCGAAAATATTGTTCTTCTAAGAGCAACTATTTGTGCTTTCCTTTCCTGTATTTTCTTCATATTCTATTTATTGGTTTGCAGCTCTATTTTCGTTATTGTCTTCAGCATTTTGCTTTTTGTCTAGTATTTCAGTTATGCTTCTATTAGCCCTTTTCCCATTCATATCCAAAATGCCGTTGTCAGTATCCCTACTGCTACTTTCTTCGGAACACTAATTCTTGTATTTTACTAAGTTATCTTCGAAAAAATATTTGCTGTGTGTATCAGCTCGTTCTATTTTAAAATTCTCAGTAGAGTTTGGGTATGGTTCAATGATATTTTCTTTTTCCACTAATTTGGTAGCATTCTTCAGCAGGTGCTGATCTTTTGAGTAAAAGATTTATAATTAGGTATTTTTCTTTATAGCTAAAACCTCGGTAACGTACTTTTGCTGGCAATTATTTAACCATAATTTAACATAATCGTAATTTCATGATACGGGGTTGGTAGAAAGTTATCAAGTTCGGAGTTGGAAAACATTTTGATGTTATGTCTGCTGCAATAGTTCTGGTTCTGATGAAGATTAAAAACGTGTAAACTTTTAGCATTAGAGTTATTAAATGTTAGCCAATAATTTAACAACTAACCATACCAGAATGGTGTCCAAAGTGATTATCTCATTGTAAATCAAAGAATAATATGAACAGTAGCCCCGACCTCTAACAACCCTGTGAAACATGCATTTCTGTATACTATTAGTTTGTTTTGCAAGGTCAGCCAATGCAATAATCTTGGAACACTATTTTTTAGATAAAATATTAGGGTTGTCAAGGTTCAAAAGCAGTCTATTCGCAAAGCCCGTCTGTTGGACCGTTATTGAATTTCTGTGGGTTTTCCGCTTGTCACCCTCTGCAGTCGTAAGCGTACCTGATTTGGTCGAGTAATGCAGTTGCCTAGTGTTTAATTTTTCTTGATGAAAGAAGATACCAAGTCGATTTAGTAGTAATGCATGCTGAACAATTAATTTCGATCTCTCATTCATTATTTAATAGTCTAATCGCATAGATCACCACAATTCAATTAATTTTAAAGATCAGACGTTGTTAACCTTACTACTAATTTTAGGTTAGAAATTGCAACTTGTCCAGGTAATATCGCACAACATACATTTCTGGTTGTATTGCTAGACGAAAGAAAATATTTTACTAAAATACCAACGTATGTGTCAGTTGCAGCTGAGTGTAAACGAATGATAAAATTCCACCAAGCCATAAATAACAAAACTATTATGAAATTAGGTTTCAACTTACATGGCTTTATTTTCCTCCATACTTTAGTATGTTTAGTAGTGCAACAGGGCCGTATCTAAAAATATTATATTTTTGCAGTTACAGCGCTATTAAACTAGAAGTATGATATGCTTTTCCACACATAACTAGAGTTATTTATGGAACTCCATGCAATTGGAGTACTTACGTTTGATATCTCTCAAGTTTTTTTATTCCTATGGGTTAGTTGTCAAATAACTTTAACAGAATTTTTATTTAATATCGGAAAAAATAAAGCTATATTTTTAAAATATACATTTCCACGTTAATACCCATTCAGCTTTGAATCATTATAGTATTTTATTTTATTCGCTTAATGACATAGTTTAGAAAAACATTTTCTCAATTAAACTAGTCTTTAAGTATTAATAGTATATTACTCTACAAGTTGAGGAAAGTGATGTTTTTTTTTAATTTATACAAAAAGGTATTTCGGCATCACAGGCCACTAATACCTTGATACATTAATAGTATTTACAATCACAGTTTTATTTAAATTATTAAGTTATAATAGAGCTTACAGTTTGTTAAGTAGACTGGTATGTATAAGGTAGCTTACTATATTTTTAATGTTCCCGGGATCGTTTGCGAGTGCTTCTTTTAGGGTAGGTGGTATCTTATTTTTCTCTCTTTGTGCTGTGTACTCAGGGCCCCCGCTACTATATGTGCAAAGTGTGCAATGCACACGGGCGGCATACTTTACGGGCGCCAAAACCCAGGGTCCAAAAAAATTGCAAAAAAAAAACAAAAAACAAAAATTAATTTTAAAATAAAAGTTGAGAAATTCAATAGGATTAGGTATAAATACACACGAAATTTTATTAGTATATCATCCAGTTACTGCCGATTACTATGTTGCGCGAACATGTCAGGCGGTAGTTTCTTTATTTTTCCTGTTAAGACATGAATAATGCCTGGAACGCTATAAAAGCGATGCATCGCCAGAGGCGTTTTTAAACCGGTTAGTTCACTGAACCGTGCAACAAGTGCATAAAAACAAGTAATCCTATTAATTTTTACATTTAAAGTTATTTTTATTTTGTCAAGTGTTGTGTTGTATAATATTTTGTTTACTACTTTTTTTTCTAAAAAATTAAGTGCTGAATAAATGCTGACATTAACCCTTTATAGGATACTACAAATATCTTTTTATTAATTGAAATGTCATATACGAGTTTAAAAAATAATTGGTTTTTTATCCATAACTCGCTTAGTTTTTATGCTATCGATCTTTTTAAAAAACCATTTTGTAGGGTTTTTAAGGGATATAAGATCAAATTAGTTTAATATTTTTCTGCCTTTATTTTTGAAAGGGTTTAAGCTGAAAGGGCTCGAACAGATTGCTTTTTACTCGAATATGCAAACTTGGTGCTTATTATTGTGCTTACTTTAGAAGTTAATTCCTAATTCCCATGAGTACTAATTATTTATTTGTTTTTTCAGGATAAAAGAAAGAGACCTTCAGGTGCGAAGTTTCGCGAGCAAAAGAAACTGAGACTACAAGAAGGGGAAAAAATGGCTGGATCTTTAAAGCACTTCTTGCAAAACAACCAAGATTCCACGGAGACTATCGATGCGACCGAATCTCAAGATTCTAAATCCGTAATATCAGTATCCGTGAGTGGACCATCTGAAATTTCAACAGAGGCGACCACGGTAACATCAGGTCCTGCAACAAGTGGCGGCGGTTGTAGCAGCAAAACAGCTTCTACTGATGTAAAGCCCGATGAAGCGATGACACCATCCTCGTCTACAGCACTTCAACAATCCACTTCAGGTAATTCAGCTTGTGTAAGAGGTCCGGTAATGTCAGCTACCGAAATACCTGCTGCAAGTGACACTTTCGATGAAGGCTTTAATGAGGCTAGTGTCGATATAATTCCGTCCGACCCCGGTTTGTGGCCCAAAAGAATCACCAATGAGATAGCTAGAATATTGGTCAAACGTGGTCCGCCATTGATAGACATCAGTTTTAACTTTCCTACTAATAAAGATAAGAGAAAGTTTTTGTGCAAATACTTTGTAAGAAGTCTAGCAAATGGAGAAAAAGTCCAAAGGACTTGGCTTATCTACTCTGTTTCTAAAGATTCTGTATTTTGTTTTTGTTGTAAGTTGTTTTGTACAACTCCTAACACTTTTTGTGATACAAATGGAGTATCTGATTATCAACACTTGTCTTTGCTAATGAAGAGACACGAAACGTCAATTTTACACAACAGTTATATGAACACTTGGGTAAATTTTAAAAGAATGTTGGAGACATCTACGACTGTTAATGCTCATCACCTGCGGATTTTATAAACGGAAAAAAAATATTGGCGCCACGTGTTGGAAAGAATTATTGCGATTGTTAAGTATTTATCTACACAATGCTTGGCATTTCAAGGTTCTTCTAAATTACGTTTCGAACATGATAATGGAAATTTTCTAAAAGCTGTTGAGATGATTGCCTCTTTTCATTCAGTGATGAGACAGCACGTTAGCCGAGTGTGTAACTCCCAAAAAAATCTGTTAAAATGACTCATTATTTAGGCAAATACAGAATGAAATAATTGAATTATTGTCGTCTAAAGTAAGAAATATTATTTTAGAAATGGTTCGCAGTCGAAAATATTTTTCAATAATATTAGATTGTACACCAGACACTAGTCATACTGAGCAAATTAGTCTTGTTCTGAGGTATGTTGTCCTTAACACCACTTCAAAAAAGGTTGAAGTTAAGGAAAGTTTTATTGCGTTTAATCCAATACTGGACTCTACAGGGGAAGGGATATATACATTTGTGACAGAAATTTTGAAAAAATTAAATTTAGATATAAAAATTATTAGGGGCAAGGTTATGATAATGGGGCAAACATGAAAGGAAAGCATGTTGGGCTTCAAAAACGCATTCTTGATGCGAATACGAGAGCCCTTTTTGTACCTTGTGCGGCTCATACTTTGAACTTAACAGTAAATGACGCTTCTAAGGTGTCAGATGCTACAATAAACTTTTTTAATCTTGTGCAAGAGTTATATAATTTTTTTTCGCCATCCACAAAAAGGTGGGATGTTATGAGAAAAAATTTCCCCGGGTTAAGTTTAAAGCCTCTAAGTGAGACAAGATGGTCCAGCAGAATTGATGCAATAAATCCCCTTAAATTTTATTTAATTAAGGTTTGCGAAAGTCTTCTAGAAGTAGCTGAAGGTAATTCCTTTTACATTGATGCAAGACATAAAGCGAGTTCCCTCTTAACGTCTGTACCAAATTTTCAATTTATTTGTGGAATTATTATTTGGCGTGACGTTTTATTTCATATAAATATTGTCAGCAAACAAATCCAAAGTGCTACAATTAATATTAAAGTATGCCAAACTTACCTAAAAAATTTAGTTGATCACTTCCAGCAATATAGATCTGACCAATCATTTCAAGAAATTCTTTTACAAGCGAAAGAAGTAGCTCTCTCTCTCGAAATTGAAGAAGAATTTCCACCGTTACCAACGGTCAGGAGGAAATTTAAACCAAAACTGTTTGACTATGAACACCGAAATGAGACCCCTCATGATCCAAAAACCGCCTTTAAAATTAGTTTTTTCTTAAAAATTATAGATCAAACTTTAAGCTCTCTAAAAAACCGATTTGACTTATTAAATGAGTATGATAATTTTTCGGATTTTTTAGCGACATATTCAAATTAAGTGACAGCGATCTTTTAAAACGTTGTTCTGTTCTTGAAGGACGACTGACAGATCAGGATAATAAGGATATAGACTCCAATGATTTGTTTAATGAAATTAAAGCGTTAAAGTTGTTTTCATTACTTGATAATACTGACCCCTTAAGTATTTTACAATATATATTTGAAAACAATTTAATCTCCACCCTTCCAAACGTAAGCATTTCACTAAGAATTCTTCTGACATTGCCTGTATCTCTAGCTTCTGACGAGCGATCTTTTCAAAGTTAAAAATCATTAAAAATTATTTAAGATCGACAATGCTTCAAGAAAGATTGTCTGGGCTAGCAATATTAGCAATTGAACAAGAAATTTTTGATGGTATAAATTTTAGCGATGTAATTAATGAATTTGCAACAGCAAAGTCTCGGAAAATATCGCTACTACAATAGCTATTTTTTATTTTTCTATTGTACCTAGCTATAATTTTTGATTTTATAACGAAGTTACCTAGGTATTTGTTATCAGAAGTATCTGCATATTTTTTAAAATATCTAAGTATCTAGTAGAAAGTAGTACTTATATATATATATGTAGACATTAGGCAATATTTCTGTTATTTGTTCCTAAAAAATTTGATTTTTAGTTTTGGGTTATTTTCTAGTATTTATAAACAACGTGTCTGTACCCCATTAGTTAAGTAAATGCTTTTATGTCCTACCAGTACATTAATTGAAATTAATGACTGTATTTTAAGGTATCTTAGATACAAAATAACGCTCCAGGGCAATTATTTTCTTCATAAGAACACTAGGGTTATTATGAAAAATTCACAGTATTTGTTTCCATGGATACAACTTTTATTTCAAAAATTATGCACCACTGTCACAATGAAAATTAATGACAGCTCAGCTAATGTTAGAAATCTAACTTAGATCAGCTAACTAGATACTATATCATAGTAATTATATGAATTGAATTATGAATATGAATTAGGTAAGAAAATTGGTAGGACATAACACCTTGAAGGCACCACGAGCATTATGAGCTAAGAGTCCGCGATTCTTGTACACACCTCGGGCCAAAGGCCCTCGGTTAGTACACTAACAATCTTGGGCTCTTATTTTACTCATAATGCTCTTGGTACCTTAATAACTATAAAATGGGTGTGAACAAGAATTTATTTTAATTTATTTTGTTATGATTTTATTATGTCTGTTTGATTTTGATATTTTAGTCTACAAATAAATATGACTTCTAAAGTTCAGTTTTTGCTTTATTTCAAGCACCTACCTACCTACTTACCTTCAAAAAAATAAATAAAAAACATGATCCAAGATGCCTTAAGGGGCGCCAAAATCCTTTTTTGCACACAGGCGCCAGTAGCCCTTACGGGGGCCCTGTGTGTACTCCCTGCAGTCGATTATAATATGTTGGACTGTAATCCGTGTATTGCAAGTGGCACATGTTGGGGTTTCGGTTTTTTGCATTAGGTGGCTGTGTGTTAAGCGTGTGTGGCCTATTCTCAGTCTTGTTAATGTTACTTGGATTTTTCTGCTTTCTATGGTGTGCCATCTTACAGTTTCATCTTTTATTTTTCTTAGGTGGTTGTTATTTGGAGGGGTGTTCTTCCACTTATTCTGCCACTGTTTCTTTATTTTAGCTTTGATTTCGCTCTTAATGTCACTTTACTGGTATTTGTATTTGTTGTATATGTTCAGTAGTTGCCTCTTTTGCAGCTTTGTCCACGTCTTCATTGTTTCTTATCCCAACATGCGATGGTATCCAAACAATTCCTATTTGTTTTCCGGTTTCTAGGGCTTCGTTGATGTTTTCTTGAATGGATTGTATATTATGTTCCTTGGCATATATATCGAGCAAGCTGTGTACTACACTAAGAGAGTCGGTACATATGATAAATTTATGTTTTTCTGAACTATTTATAAATTCTGTAGCTCTTGATGCTATAGGATTCTGCCGTGAATATGCTACATGCTGGTGGTAGTTGGTATTTATACGTGTCATTTCCTGTTACTACAGCTGTACGACCGTTGTGCCGAGATCCGTCGGTGTATATGAAATTGTATTCTTTATATCTTTCTCTAATACTGTAGAAATATTTTCGGTAGAGCTGTGGTGGTGTTTGGGATTTGGGGTATTTTGTGAGGGATAAAATAATTTTTGGGCGTCGGAGTAACCATGGAAGATGTGTGTGTGGATATTTTTTGAGTGTTTGGATGCGTGAATTGAATTTCGTGTAAGTATGTTTTTATAGTTCTTTGTAAAGGTGTTGTATCTGGTATTTGTTGGTTATTTGTGAATATTTTATCATATGCTGGATTATTTGGGTTACTAAAGAGTTTGGTTATGTAGTTTATTGTTAATTGGTTTCTTCGGTCGTCTAGAGATAGTTCTCCTGCTTCTACTAAAATACTGTCAACAGGGCTTGTTCGGTATGCACCGGTAGCTATTCGTAGGGCAGTGTTGTGTATGGAATTTAGTCATTTTAGTTTCGAAGGTTTTGCCGTTGAGTATGCCATGCACGCATAGTCAAGTTTTGACCTGATGAGGGCTCTGTACACTTTGATTATGTTATCTCTATGTGCTCCCCAGTTCAAATGCCCCAACGTCTTAATGATGTTTAGTTTTAATGAACATTCTTTCTTGAGATTTAGAAGGTGCGGAACCCATATCATTTTGGTATCTAATGTTACTTCTAAAAATTTTATTGAGGTAGAGAATGTGATTTGACTGTTGTTTATTTTTAGTATTGGATGTTCGTGATGCCTTCTAAGTCTGCAGAAGTGTATGGCTTGTGTTTTTGTTTCTGAAAACCGCAACCCTGTGGTGGCTGACCATTCTTCTAAGTTTTTAATTAAATTTTGTAGTTTTTCTTTTACCGTGTTTATGTTTTTTCCTTTGTAGTAAATCACTAAATCATCTGCGAATAGTGATAGTTTAGTGTTGTTAGAAACAGTTTCTTTTAGTTTGTTCATTGCAATTAAGAAAAGCGTTGCACTTAGTACTTCACCTTGCGGTACTCCTTTATATTGTTTCTTTTCATGTGATAGACAGCCATTTATTTTTACTTTAAACTTCCTATTTTCGAGAAAATTGTTTATGTATTTTATGATGTTTCCGTTTAGTTTGTATTCTGTTAGCGTTTTGAGGATATAGTGTTTCCATGTTGAGTCATAGGCTTTGTGGATGTCGAAAAATATTGCAATTAAGTGTTGTTTATTTTTGAACGATTTTTGTACTTCTGTTTGTAGTGCAATAATCTGGTCTATAGTGGATTTTCATTCCCTAAACCCACACTGTTCATTTATTATAATATTATTGGTTTCTAGCGTCCAGCATAGCCTACGGTTGACCATCTTCTGTAGTATTTTGCTCATACAGTTTGCGAGAGCTATTGGCCTGTAGTTAGATGGATTTGTTTTGTCCTTATGTGGTTTAGGTACTGGGATTACAGTTACTTCTCTCCATTTATCTGGGTTAACATTTTTGATCCATATGATATTATAGATTCTTAGTAGATGCTGTAGTGAAGTTTTGGATAAATTTGTTATCATTTCGTATGAGATTCCGTCAGATCCAGGGCTACTCTTTCTTTTCATGTTTCTTAAAACATGTTCTAGTTCCTCGAGAGTAAATGGCTTATTTATTGGTAGGTGTGTTGAACTTTCTGTCTCTATGCGTTGTTTTTCTGTTTCCATTTTTTTTTGTAGAAATTCCTCGGTATAACATAAGTCACTGGAGTTTTCTTCAAACTTATTGGCCAGTGTATCTGCTATTTCTTGGGTGTTTGTAATAATTTTATTTTCTGAGTATAGCATCGTTATTTGTTGTAGTGGCTTTTCTCCTTTGATTGCTCTTATCTTTGTCCAAACTGTATGAGACGGTGTATTGGCTGTAATTGTGGAAATAAATTTTCCCAGAATTCCTTTTTGCTTTGTACAATTGCTCTTCTTAATATAGCTTGCGTTCGTTTCAAGTTTATTAGATTTTCTTGGTTTCTGTTTCTTCTGTAGCTGTACAGTGCCCTTTTGTTTTCTTTAATAGCTTCCTCACATTTGCTGCTCCACCAGGGTACTACCTTCTTAATTTTCAGAATCTTTTTGCTTCCAAAGGTTTCATTTGCTGCTTTTGTGATGCACTGTGTGAATTGGTCCACTATGTAGTTTATGTCAGTATTTTCGGTGAAATTGCTGCTTTCTATAATTGCCCGTTTGGAGTACATTTCCAGCTTGTGTCCTTTAATTTCCATTTGGCGTAAATAGGGTGGGGTGGGGTGATGTCTTCTACGTTAACTTGAGCATGTATTTTTATGGGAAAGTGATTGCTATTGTATAGGCATTGTAACACTTGCCATGTAAATTTGTGTCCGATTTGGGGTTCACATATTGTTATGTCTATACAGGTGAAATTTCCTGTTCGGCTACAAAAGTGGGTATTTGATCCATCGTTTAATAGTATTAAGTCATTTTTATTTATTGCGTTTTCAACCATTTTTCTTCTTTTGTCTGTAGTTTTTGATCCCCACACGTGGTTGTGCCCATTAATATCCCCTGCTATTATGTACGGTCTTGGTAGTTGGTTCAGTAATCCTTTTATTTCGCTTTCTTCAATATTGACATTTGGTGGTAAGTATTTAGAACAAATGGTTATCTTCATAGGTGTAAGTAATTGAATTGCAACGGCTTCTATTGTTGTATTAATGGCTATTTGGTTTGCGCAATTTTCGTGTTTACATAAAATTTCTACTCCGCCACTGGCGTTAGTTGTATTAATTCGATCTTTTCTGAATGCCGTAAAATTTCTTAAATTAACGGTTTTTGTAGTCTTTAAACGTGTTTCTTGGATGCAGATAACTTTTGGATTGTGTTCTGATATGAGTTTTTTTATCTCGCCAAGGTGTGCAAAGTAGCTGTTGCAGTTCCATTGTAAGATCATTCTACGAGCGATTCTCTACTGGACGTTAGAAGTAGCGATTCTTGACTAGAGAACACTGCTGTACTCAGTTCAGTTTGAAGTTGTTTTTTAATTTTGTTGCTTACTTTGGAGAATTTAGTTTTTATTGCTCTTGTGTTCAGTTTCGGGTATAACTCATACATCATTTCTATTAAGGCGTGGATGTTTGGTGTGTACTCTCTGGCAACTGATAGTGGGTCGGGATTTCCGTATGTATTTTCAATGAAATCTTTGAAATCCTCAAATTTTAAAATGTATTTTTTCTTGTTTATTTCCATTTCTTCTGGAATAGGCTCCAATTGTTTCTTCAGCGTTTCTTTTTCGTTGTGGGTTGTTGTTTTAATTTTTTTAATGATAGGTTTAGTTGTTATTTGATTATTGCTTGTTGTTGCTTCGGTTGTGTTTTTTGTTTCTGTTTGTTTTCGTCATTAGACCTCGTATTTTCTGTTTCTGATGTGAAGTGTGATGCCGTTCTTTTTGTTGGAGTGGTATTTAGTAGAACCATCTGTGTCGTCGTCGTGTTTTCACATTGATTGCTGTTGTGTCCTGGTTTTTTGCATATAAAGCATGTAATGTTATCTTCATTTATAAATATTCTGTAGTCAACACCTTCGTAAGGAATTAGTAGTCTTTCTGGGGCGGTTTCATTTTCGTTAGGTGAAACGTACACTTGTCTTCTGAAACTTAAGACATGTGCATACTCTGTTTCTTGCATGCCAACTCGAAGAAAATTTATAGGTGATACTAGTTGCAGTCCAATATGTTTTAAGCGGTCTTCTATAATGAAATGCGGTATCGAAGGACACACATTTGACAGTATTAGTCTTTTTGCTGGCGTGATCAAACGGCGTATGCTAATTTCCTTGTTATCTATCTGTGTCGTTTTGTGATTTTTTATTACGTGGTCGACTATTTCTTTGTTTTGAAGGTATATATATATGCGGTTGTTAGATATCCTTGAGGTGAATAAAACGTTTTTGGGGCCTACTATGTTACCGATGTTAATAATATAATCTTTTATTTTTAATCCTTCCATCGAATTCATCAGTATTGCTTGTTCTTTGCTGGGAAAAGTAAATTTGATTGGTTTTTGCACTGCATTTGCAAAGGTTTGATTTTGTTGTGGAACATCTGCGCTTGAAAGAGCGTTTAATTATCGATTTATCAGGTGAGCGAAGATGCATCGAAAATGATTTTGGCATATGGGTGGCACGTTTTCGTATAATGCATACGTTAAGAAATTAAAATACCGAAAATATAGATAAGTTCATAGAAGCCTGTGTCTGTTTACACAATTTCATAAAGAGAAAGGAAGACAGCAAACAAGAAAAACACTTGTTGGCCGGCATTTGGGGATCAAGAAGTGAATGGTGAATTGATACAGAGAAAATGGTATAAATAAATATCCCGGCAAACTTCACTAGGACCTCTTAATAAAATGGGAAGAAGAATTGAGACACGGAACAGTACAAATGATAGAAGTGCCAACAGAAATCTATATTTTTCTAAATATGCCAGCTTCTCGTCGGCTGCATAGTCATTAATTATGTATTACAAAAGCACCACGTTATGTGACCTTATGTTATCTTTTGGAATTATCTCATATATTTGAAATAGTCATATAACTTTTGTATTCAATATTTTACCTTATGTTTGCCCTTTATTAAGGGGTAGCGGGTTGGTACTCCTTTATGACCCCGGTGGAGGATAGGCCTACTTTAGGAAAACGACCCTGCCCGCGCGAGTCTTGTTTTTCCCCACCGCCTAACATCGGAGAAGAACATGTCCAAATCCTTAACCCTGTTACGCTCATTTTGACATTTTCCTACTTGTTAATTGAAATAATTAGTCAGATTTGGCAATTACTTTTATTCTCTAAATATACAGTACTTCATCTATAGTTAGGCAACCCAAATACCTTCAGCCTCAATTTTGAATTAAAAGGAACACTTTGTTATCAGTTCTGCACATACAATCAGCACCTATAGTTTTTCTTCCTTTTTTCGAATTTAACTTTGACATTGATAACCTGGGATCGTGAATTGCTCTGGCCAATTTGCATTCCATTCTTTTCCATTGCTTCGATCGTTGAAGTTTGTGCCCTGGGAACCTTTTGCTTCTCTGGCTTTGGTTATAGCCGTCCTCGTCGTTTTGAGGGATTTTTGGAGGCAAGGCGCCCTTTGGAACGTTCTGGAAGCCGTTGGGAGTTGCTGCCAGCGTTCGTTCGCTTTTGTTGCGGTTTTGAAATGGGCTCTTCTCGATCGAATGGAGCGTTAGGCTGTTCGTCACCATTCGCAGGTTTGTTACGATTTCTTTTCGTCAGCGTGGTTGCTTATCTGGAAATTTGTAATTTTTAGCCAACTATTCTACGCCTTGGAAATGCGTTAACTATTCTACGCCTTGGAAATGCGTTAACTATTCTATGCCAAGGAAATGCGTTAACTATTCTATGCCATGAAAATGGGCTTTATTTGTACGCCATGGAAATTGGATTTTACCTCTGCGTCCTGCGAACTGGGTGTTATCGCTTGGAGTTTTGGTGTGGTTTATTCTACCTGGGACTGCTGGAGCCACGCCAAACCGGCGTGCCGCTCATCCCCTGCGGTCGCCTCATTGCAACTATCGAAGCTCGTCTGCTGCCCGTTGCAAGGCCACCTCCTGGTTGCTTCGTCCACCAGCTCTGCACCACGTGCCGTGGGTACCTGAGAGGTTTTTTAGAGCAATTTAGTTACTTATGTATTGTTTGTCGATTTGGCTTGTAGATATGCCTTTTTAGAATTTCGATTATGGTATTTTGTGTATTATGCTCTGTGTGCTTTATTTGCGTAATTAGCTATTTGTTTAGATTGATTTACTTACCCGGTAGTACGTTCTTGACGTGTTAGCCGGCCGGGGCTGCGGTAAACTCACCCTTAAATTACGTAGTTTAGTATCTGCCATTTGCTTGTACGTCAACTTAATCTTAATAGTATTAAATTAACGGCTGTGTCTAGGGAACCGAACGCGGTACCCTTTTGTTCAATTTCAAGCTTCCGTGATTTGTTTGCGCGATTTTAAATATGTTTAACAATGTAAAGGGGCATATTCAAGTAGATTTTGGAGCGTTCATTGACTTACTTGATGTCTTTGCAATAGAAAACTACCTAGAATTTTATATGGCCATATATACTCGTCAGTGTTTTCGCTTCGTAGAAATTTTGAGTACTAATTTAGTCATTTTGAGCTGGCACTCGGGGTTAGACGTCAGCTGATTGCTTGGATAGCTCTCTCCTGCCACGCCCTGCCTCACGGGATGCGTGCAGACTAATTATTTATTTTGCTAGATTATTGTTAATGTTTTTTTTTCCTATTCGCGAAACGCCGTTACAGGGTGATACAATTTTAATTACTTATGCCGCACCCAACTAATTATTTTAAAGTGTTTGTTTTGTCGTAGCTTGCCTTGATATATATTTATTGTTGTACTTGCTTTTGTGTGTGGGTATTTCTGGCACTATAGTACGCGCCAATTTATTTAAAATAAAGCTGTGATCTATTCATTGGTTGTTGGTTTGTTTATTTTTGACTTGCTGGTTTTTATCCTCGACCTTGTGTAAGGTCCGGCACAAGGAATTGGATCTGAGTCTAGGACCTGGCGCCCATTCTCTTCGTATTTCGTATAGTGTTCTTTTCAGCATAGTTGGAACCCTGCGACCCTCGCGGCGAGTTAGCCCAATTAGGCCGATAGTTACCAGCCGCAAAATATCAAATATAACTTTCGCCAAAAGGTAAGGCCGACCGTCTATCTTCCCTGACAACCCATACCCACACCATACTTACCTCCTTCTATATCCTATACCCACTCGCCAACACGCTCGGCAAGCGAGGCGTTTCAACTGCCACAAACCTACCATATAGAATCTATGCTAAAATGTCGAATTTAGAAAGGAATCCCCAGGTGAGTAGAGCACAATGCTCGGAGTCTCACCTTGATGGAAAATCAATCTGCCTCACGGACTATGGGGGAGGCACAAATTCGATAGTATCAAAAACAAAAACAAACACACTTAAATCTAAAAATACAAAACTCATTGTAACATCCTATAACATCAAGGCAATGAGCACATATGAATACCTTGTAAAATTAGAAAAAGAACTCGAATACATAAAGTGGGATACCGTGGGACTATGCGAGACACGATTACCAGGAGAAAAAACAACTGTCTTAAAGTCTGGACACATACTCTACCAAAACAACTGGGAAAGTAACTACAGCTATGGAGGCGTTGCTTTTATCATCAACAAAAGAGTGAAACATTTAGTCACAAAATGTGCCTCTATATCCAAAAAAGTCATCTATATGGTCATCCAACTCAATAAACTATACAACCTCCAATTAATCCATGGATATGCACCAACAAATACATCAGAGCATGAAGAAATGGAAACCCTCCTTAAAGACATCACGAAGGCAATACAGCTAGAAAAAACGCATTTTACTGTCATTAGCGGAGATTTTAATGCGAAAATTGGACAAAATCAGAGCGGTGACCCTGACCAAATTGTAAATTTTGGCTTAGGTACAAGAAACAACAGGGGAGATATGTTGCTGAACTTCCTGAGAAGTGAAAACCTATACTGCCTTAATACCTTCTTTAAAAATCCCAAACAAAGAAAACGGACTTGGAGAAGTGCTGACGGTAGAACAAAAAATGAAATCGATTACATCCTTACAAACAACAGGAGAATATGCACAGACGTCTCAGTACTTAATCAATTCGATGCGGGTAGCGACCATCGGCTAGTAAGGGCTAACTCCTCTTTTGATTTAAAAACCGAGAGATATAAACTAATTAAACAACCTAGGTTCCCTACCATAGAAGACCTAGAACATAACAAACAAGAATATCAACTAGAATTAAAAAATAAATATGAACCAACCGAGATACTACACGAAATTGAATTGAATGAGCTTTCCGAAAAAATCACTAACAGCATTCACATTGCAACTAAGAAAATCTGTAGTAAATCTAAAAATCGAGATGGGACACTACGAAAAGGAACATTAAAATTGTTAGAGAAAAGAAGGAAAACACCTAGAGAAACAATCCAATATCAAACCCTTAATAAGACAATTAGCAAGAAAGTAAGAAGAGACATTAGAACCACACAACACCAAAATTATAATAAGCACCATAGAAGACAACACAAACATGAAAGTCCTGAAATCAAAGACATCACTAGATAAAAACGTGATCACCAAAATGAAAAACCAACTCGGCACTATTGTATCAGACCAGACGGATACCGCAACACTTATTAAAAACTTGTACGCTCAACTCTACGAGTCCACCATAACAGACCCTACTGTTTCCACATCACATATCCGCAATGTGGGCTCCGAGGAAATCCCTGAAATAACTAAGTCAGAAATACGTGCAGCCCTAAACCATATGCAAAACAGGAAAAGCCCAGGCGAAGACAACATCACATGCGAGATGATCAAAATTGGTGGCGACATCATAGAAGAAGCCCTGAAAGTACTATTTAATAAATACTTAAATAAGGGGAGGATTGCGGAAACATGGCAAAATCCAGAAGTTGTGTTATTATTTAAGAAAGGCGACAATAAAAATATTGAAAACTACCGCCCAATAAGCTTATTGTCACACTTATATAAGCTTTTGCCCAAGTTACTGACTAATCGATTGGCAAATAAACTTGACGGATACCAACCAGTCGAGCAAGCCGGTTTTCGGAAAGGTTATAGTACAATAGACCACCTACAAACAATGAGAACCCTAATAGAGAAAACCACGGAATACAATATTCCTCTTCATCTGGCATGCATCGACTTTCACAAAGCCTTCGATTCTATCGAAACATGGTCATTCCTAAGAGCTATGAATGGAGCAAGAATCGATTCTCGATACTCGACACTTTTGAAGAACATATATGGAAAAGCAACCTTTCACGTAAAAATTAACGAGAATCTGAAAATAGAAAAAATTTCGATTAACAGAGGGATTCGCCAGGGCGACACTATAACCCCAAAGCTCTTCACTTTAGCCTTTGAAGATGTATTTAAGGATCTACCCTGGGAAAAAAATTGTATAAACATCGATGGCACATATCTTAACCACCTACGCTTCGCTGACGACGTTGTTCTCATTAGCAGTGATATTCAAGAACTAAAAAACATGATCGTCCAACAAAATGAAGCATCCAACAAAATTTGACTAAAAATAAACTTTTGCAAAGCAAAGGTAATAAGTAATAGTGCGGAACAAGTCAACGTAAACAACGTAATACTGGAAAAAGTAGAAGAATATATATATCTCGGACATGTCATAAAAATCGGGAAGGAAAATAAAACGGCGGAAACCAAACGCAGAACGGTCTAACATGAGCAGCGTTTGGAAGACTCTATATATTCAGAAACTGTGACATCCCCATAAACCGAAAACGCAAAGTTTATGACACCTGCATACTACCAATAGCGTCATACGGTCTAGAAACTATGGCCTTGACAAAAAAGACAGCGAATCGTTTGAGAACTACGCAAAGGGCTGTGGAACGGGCTATGCTGGGTATTAGTCTGAGAGATAAAGTTAGTAATGAGGAAATCCGTAGGAGGACAAGAGTGACAGATGTAATGAAGCGTGTTGCAGAACTCAAGTGGCAATGGGTCGGACATGTGGCCCGACAAAAGAAGGAAAGGTGGACTTCTAAGATAGTAAACTGAAGCCCCAGACAAACAAAGACAAGTGTGGGGAGACCGCAGAAACGATGGCTCGATGACATCAGGGAACGAGCGGGACATGGATGGCAACGACTAGCACAAGACAGAAAAGCATGGAAGCATATGGGAGAGGCTTACGTCCAGGAGTGGACAAAAGACTGCTGACGAAGTAGAATCCAATGCCCCGTTAGTTAAACTATAATTGCTTTCAAATAAAATACTCTTATTTCAGGGGTGGTTCGCCAAATCTAGATATCTATTAGTTGAAGTTTAAATTTTTAAATTGATTCTTAATTATTCAATGACATCAAACGCCACCCAACTTCTACAACTTCTCAAACCAAGTATTGACAGATCTATTGTTTACGTTGATCTAATTATTAATTAATTCATTAAAACAATTACTGTTTGGTATTTTACTTTTTCCCTATTGCTCGTTATTTAAAATGTTTTGATATTAATTACTAACACAAACCTTATCACTTCTTAAGCTCACTCTGCAAATATCCAAACACTACTGCTCCTTCCCTCAAGATATCCCGATGTTCACCTTGTGTGATACCTACAGCCTGTTCCTGTCAACCAATTCCGAGAATCTGCTGAATCCAGCTTCAATCCCTTCATCAAACGTCAACTTCCATTCCAATAGACTCCTGGTAAGTTTCAGCTTTATAAATGAATCTGATCTTATCTTGTTTATTTCTTAGATAGTCCTCTGCACTCAGCAATCCCCTTAGAAGCCTTCCAATTCTAGTAGCATTCCTACTAACCTCCTTCTAGATGAATGACCTTACTTCCATACAACCACCAATGTCAAAAATAAATATTTAATTATGTGTCACGTTCACCAATAAATTCAATCTTCTCCAATTCAGTAGTTCTCTGGTTCTTTCTATGTAATTCACTGTATTCGTCAATCTCTTCACAGATTGTCCAGCCCCAATAAAATTAATATTTCACTTTCATTTCTATACCTCGTAAATCTTTTAACAGCCTTAATATTTGTATTCAACCAAACAACTATACAAATAAGGCATAATTTCTAGTTTTTATTAAGCAAAATTAAATACTTCAAGACCAATTGTACATTTTTCAATGGTTTATTTATGTAACTAAACTAAACAAAAATTTCAATTCTATTAGATACTATTCTTATGACACTCTTTTCAATTTTAAATATTATATTATTACAGGATATTCATTCTGATTATTATAACAAATACATTTGTCAATTGTGACGTTGGCTTGTTCTTTATTAACATTCACTGCAACCATCAAATTTGTATATTCAATTAATATCTTAATATCAAATTACCTCTCTCATTGCCTCAATTAATTTCATTATTAATATTTAAAAATTAACACCCATCAAAATTTAATTATAATAATCTTCCAAATTTATTAGTTTTAAATATTGCTTTGTTATGATTGATCATACCACTTCGTGTATCATAATAATATATTTAAAAATGAATATTTTTTGTTTGTCCCATATGCGTACCTATACCATTCATCCGATTGCGATGAAACTTTGGTAAATTATTGTATGTGTATTTATGGTCTCATTTGGCTCATATTCAGATGTGTGTACAAAAGAAATTATTTTTGGGCAGAAAAAAGTTTGCCAGGACAGCTAGCATTAAACAAAATTGTAAACTTAAATGTTATTTAGTTACACTCAAAATTTATGTAATGCTCTGGGGTGTATCAATTCGTAATGCTGATGATGTAGATGGTATTGGTGTATTGGTCGCGTTGAAAGAGCTATTTACGAGTTTATCGCCTTCATTTAATTCGTCATACACAAAATGTGTAATGGCACCAGATTTCAGCAAGTCATGTGGAGATATTGTATCGTTTATTTCCGTTGTAATACTTGCCTTGTGTGTGTTTTCCTCTAATGGCGATTTAAGAATATTGCTGACGGTCTACAAAATTTAACAGTGATATCATCAATCATCTGTACATGAAAATATGTTTGTAAATAACTTACTTCCTCAGATGCACTTGATCATCCAAAATCTTATATAAAGGCCACTTAGTTTTATAATACGCAACTGCACCAATGCGTTCATACTTCTCCTTGTCCTTATTTAAGCCTAAATATTTTTCACGTAAACCCTTCAAAACTTTCTGGGCTTGTTGACATATTAAAATCTTATATATATAAAACTGCAAGTCCTGACTCACTAATTCACTCACTCATCAACGCCCAGCCCAAATCCTTGGACCTAGAAAGCTGAAATTTTGCACAGAGGTTTCCTATATGGTGTATACAAGGAATAAGAATATTTCAAAATTCAACCCCTAAAGGGGTAAAATGGGGGTTCCAATTTTGTATGGAGAAATATTATTAATAGACATTTCGACTTGAAACTTCGTAGGAGTACTTCTAAAAACAAATAAGCAAACACGTATTTCGTGATTTTCCGAAAATCAGCTCCTTAGGGAGTGAAATGGGGTAAATAAGCCTAAAATACGATATTGGTGTCGTTGTTGAGGTTTTTTGGGACGTTGATTGCGAAAATGGCATTTATTGTTAAATCCGAGACGGTGGACATGACATAAGGAAAAGGACGGGACGGGACGGAATGAGATGGGACTGGACTGGACGGGAAGGGAAGAGACGAGACGAGACGAGACGGGACGGGGCGGGGCGGAACGGGACGGAACGAAAAGGGAAGGGAAGGGATGAGATGGAAGGGGAGGGGCGGGACGGGATGGGACGGGACAGGACTGGACGGGACGGGACTGGATGGGGAAAGGAAGTGACGGGACGGGAAGAGACGAGGCGGGACGGGGCGGGACGGAAAGGGAAGGGACGGGATGGGATGGAAGGGGATGGAAGGCGAGGGGACGGGACGGGACGGGATTGGACGGTACGGAGACGGGGACGGAGAAAGAGACGGGGACGGGGACGGAGAAAGAGACGGGGACGGGGACGGGGATAGGATGGAATGGGATGGGATGACAGAAAATAATTAGTCATTATTTAATACACAAATAACGAACCTCGCGCGAACTAAGTCGCGGGTAACAGCTAGTATAACATAAGTCCATCTGCAAAGAGTGTAAACATAAATTTACTTACCACTTATGTTAACCCGGCAGTGCACGGGTCACGGTCAAAATGACCGGGTTTTTAGTTTTTGCCTTATTATTAAAAAAAATCAAATGTAAACAGTGTCTAATATTTTAGGTATACCTCCCTTGATCGTTGGTTGGCACGACTGATAGCATAAGTTTTTTTTTTCGGTTTGATTGTTTGTACAAAGTTGGCTCATTACTTACAAAGTGACGGAGCACGGTCGATTCGACCGGGTTCATGCACTTGTGTACGTAGCACTAGACACTAGGAACACACGAATGTTTTGTGTACCAACTACCAACTGCGCGGAGGGCACAAATTATGAAGATATTGAATAATTTCTATTCACAATGCATTAAATGTTACAAGTTTTGTGGTATTCTTTTGAAAATCAAATTTTTTCGTTTGTTTTCTTATATCCCGAAGTTTCTTGTGTAGAAATAATTGTTTAGGTTTTTTATACTTAGCTTTTTTAAATGTTCACTTGTCATTACATTTTTGTGGTAACTTGGTATTACTATTATTTCAATCCTAAAAATCGATATTTGAATGACTTAAGGTCATCATATTTGAAAGCAAACGTTTTTGAGCGAAAAAATACACACGGTCATTTTGACCGTGGTTGTGCACTAGTGTTCGGCAGTTTCACCCGTGTACCGCCGGGTTAAAATCTTTCCCGAACACTCTCAAGTTATGAGGAAAAAATTCGGAATTTTGCGCTTTCCTGCATATTCCCGCATTCGTAACTCAGATTTAGTTTTTTCTCGCAAAACTAGCCTACATTGATAGTTTAGTGGTGTATCCAAAATTTTATTCCGTTCATTTCTAATATTAGCATTTCCCAGCTCACTTTATATCATTAATTCAGGTTCAGATACGTGTGCTGTAAATTTAGATATGTTTTTTCCACTGCTCTGGAGGACCATTATCTGCAAATTTGTCGTCACGCAGGCGATAACTTCATGCTAGAATTTTTCCGTGCGGTCTACATGAGTGGAAAAAGGTGCGAAGCTGGGTAGGACATGCGCTTTTGCATTCGGTTTTAGTATCTAATCTGAGGTTAGTTTAAACAGTGCACATTTAGCCTGACTAACTTCTTTTGCATATATTTTTAACTGTAACGAGTATACCTTTGAATGTTTATTGTCACATACATACTTTACTACCTCAATAAAGTTCTTTATTAATTATTGGTGATTTCCATTTACGAATCAATCATGTTTTCATGCATATATTGAGTATTTTGTTCCGATGTACAGGAATTCAGACGATTGTAAGCAAATGCAATTAAAGGTAAGTTCAGAACAACTGCTCGTCGTTCAAGCTTTGCCAAGTCAGAAATAGAAAGCTGGGCTTACTTACTTCCACTTTCAGAGTGAGCTGACCTGTGCTGATCTTTCCCGATTGAGGCAGAAAGTTGTGGCGCTTTAATATTTAACATCCTTATCTTGTTTTGTGACGTTACGCTTGTGAATCTAAATTCTAAAGATACTTGAAGCCTATTGGGAATTTAATTCGCCGCCTTATCAAACGTTTGCATCTCAAGACCGCGCTAAGAAGCGATAGCGCGGGCCGGTAGCCCATGCGCAGGAAGCCACGTTTGCGCGCAGGAGTGTTTCCCCCGCTATCTAAGTGGGGAGGCCGCGTGCACCGACCAGGAGCAGCTGAAACGTATAAAAAGGAACACCCGACAGCTCCTTGGCGACCGAGCTCTGTGGATCAGTGCGTAGCACGTCCACTTAGCATTCGGGAGGTCGTGGGTTCGATTCCTGCGGCCGCCTGCCTTGATTCAGGTTTTTAGGTGGTTTTCCTGAGTCAACAGAGTACCTTCTCTGAGGCGAATGCCGGGGCAGTATTTCTCCACCTTTCCTGACCTTTCTTCCAGTCTCCACCCCTCCTTTCTCTCACCCATCCCGAGTTTCCCGTTCTTGGCTGAAGAGGGACGGAAGGTCCCTATAGCAGCCCGCCCCCAGTTGGGGGAATTGAAATAACCTTTACCTTTGTCCTTTTTTTTAGCTCCTTGGCAGATTCTGTCACGAGTCTTCTCCTAAACCTCTCCTAATCTACCCGGAGCGATCACTCGTTTGCTTTGGTATGGTTACTGTCTTAGCAACGGAGAAATCGCCTAAATAAAAGTTCTTGCGGGTTTGGTATGGTCACTGTCTGCCTGCAAGAGCACTTCGATAACCTAGAGATCCTTATCTGACCCGTCCGCCGTCCGAGAATTGAGCGCGCATATCATTTGCGTCCTCGAAGGCCGTATTTCGAACGTATTAATTTTCCTGAACTTTAAAGCACTAAGAAGCCGACAACATCCCATCACCACCAGGTTGAAGATCATGTGATACGAGACCCACCTGCAGACATTGCCACTAACACTCCGGAGCTATCCCAGAGGCTTCCTGAAATAAATCTCCGCGCCGCTGCGATCCGGGCGGAACCGCACATTTGCCCGAACATTGAAATCTTTGGGAGTCCGACCACGGCACATTTCCGAGCTACGGACGCCGCCAAATCGCCCGGCGACCCCGGTCTAATTCGGCGCATCGGACGCGAACTTCTACAGCTTCTTTCGTCGTCAGGTACCTCCTTAAAGCACAATTAATAATCCAAAGTGTTCGCAGCATTTGTTGTAAACAAACAATCGCTTATCACGACTGGGGCATTCGACCAACGACCTCCTCCGACCGATAAGAGGCCGCTGCGCGGACAGTCGACTCCGCGACATCTCCGGGGACAACGACGCGCGCTTCGAAGACGTATTCGACGCGCCTGCCCTTCACCTGGACAATTTGGGTTGCGGCGCTGCTGGCGAGCCAGAGCAACCCCCTGTTGGCGCTACTACCCTATATACCGTAACCCGCAGTGTGCAATATTATTTCTATTTTCAGTATAAATAGTTAGAAACGGTAAATCCTACTTTGAACATTCACCTAGTGTTATTTATTGGTCTGCACCCTATTCGAACTTGTTGAACGTGTTCTACGACTCAGAGCATATCCGAGGCATTAAAGTAAATCAAAATATCCCCAAAAAAAGCGGGATTTTACAGTTTGCCCGATCATAGCCCTAATTCTAAGGTCGTAAAAAACCCCCTTGTTGAGAATTTCAAACCAGAACCTTTTGTTACAGCCCATTGTAACGGGGTTGGGGCGACGAATCTGCGTAATTTTCCCGACTGTGTAGTTTTTATGTGATAACGAACTGACGGTTTTAAAAAGTATTTACTTGGTACCTAACAAATTTTCTTGTGTTGTTATTACCGGTTTTGGCTGTAACAAAGTGTGATTTCCTATTTTTCCATTTTTAAAGCTGTCACCTGCTTTGTCATGCATATATAGAATATTTAGAAGTTTATTAACAAATTCTTCTTCCATAATTAATTTTGAAGAAAAAATCTGATCAACAGAAACGTTTGTCAACGGTTTTAAGGTTATGTTACACAAACACAATACGACGGACTAAACAGTAATTTCTATTAATGCCGGTTGATGGTACAGTTGTATTTCACAAATTTTAATGCTTTAATTTTAGCGTTGTGGGTGCTCGACTTTATGTGTCTATTATAATTATAATTTTAGGTATTAATTTAAGTATTAATTCTAGTTTGTTAATGAACCTTAAAGTAAAATGTATACCAATTACCTTTGATAACTAACTTTGACAGCTGCCGGCTGCAGAAATAGTCACCAGTACCGGCAGCTATCCACTGCCATTTCTCTTGTGACTTAAATTATTATAACTGTAAAAAATTTTACCTCAATATTTATGGACTAATAACGGTAAGTTTAAGGCCGTATAAAATATTTTATTAAAATGTTAGTGATTTCGCCGCCGACCGACTTAAAAACAATTTTATTCGTATTGTACAATGCATAAATACATTAGAGTCTTAACACAGGCTTGGCAAGAACATTTCTTACTTCAACCGTGTTAAGTACTGAATTGTAAACTAAAAATGGAACGTAATACTACTAGCATATATAACAAATTTTAATCTACTGATAAATCTTATCGACGGATGCGCTGGCAGGAAGCTGCACGTGGAGCATCAAGGTTGCATGTAAGCGAAGCTAAAAAATGTGAACATAGAGCTGCTACAATGTAACTCCTATCTCGTACATAAACACTCACTTTTAGCACTTGTTTCAAAAATAGCAACTTTGCTATTTTTATTTCTTTACTACCGCATAACAAGCTTCTTGGATTAATCCATACTCGCATTATTTTGATACTATTTCTGATTCGCTTATTATTTTTATAGGTAGCTTAACGTGAAATTATAACAACTAGCACTACGTATGTAATTTGGAGTAATTAAATTGCCTGCATTAATGGGAAGCTTTTAAAGTTCTTTAATTAAAACTACTAATAAAACCGACTATGAGAATGCGCCAATTACCTACTGCTAACAGATGTGACATAACACTGTAACATCCACGGTTCCAAGAATCTAATAATACAATTCACTACTTCTGCCGTTTCAAGTTGCAATAAATTTTATCTTTGGGTTTTTCGCCCACACTCTTTTGTTTCATTATGAAAAGAAGCGTCTGCTCTCCGTTTGTTCATGCAGATGAAATTCCGTTTAATTGGAAAGCGATCACGGCGATGTTTCCGCTTCGCGATTACATTTACGAGTATTCTTTGTGTTACTATGGTACTTACACTATACGAAAGGTATTAATTCTTAGACCGTAAATTTAAACTGCAGGCACGGTATAAAAATTGTCTTTGCGATCGACTGATACTTCCTATCTATAAAAATCTTATAATAAAGCAAAACTGCTTTGCATTATCTTGAAAATTTCAATGGGCGCTATAAGCTTCTGTCTACACAAACTAAAAAATATTAATACAGAGAACTGTACATAGGTTATTAACTTTTTATAATACAGGGTGTTATTTAAGTACGTGGCCAAACTTACAGGGGTCAAACTTTTTTTTTAAAATAATTTTTTCGTAAAAATTTTAATAATCCTTTAGCCGATTTTGTTGAAATTTGTCAGTGTTGTTTAACTAGATTAAAATTATTAAGTTCAGTGGCGTCTCGGGAAGGGGGCACCTTAACCAATGTTTTTGACAAAAAATGTGCGCCACTGACTTCTTTTGAACTTTTTTTTTTCGCATTAAGAAGCTAAAAATACAACTTTTCGTCTCTTTATTTTTTTTTTCGTATCTTGCTCCGTTTTCGAGAAAAAATAAAACAGATTACTCCATTGCGTTGTAACAGTTGAACCGCGACGTAAAAATACTGACACCCCCCTATGTACCAACTGCCAGTTAATAGGGCATACAGAAAACTATTGCCAGTTACCGCGGCGAAGTGTGAAATGCACGAAACCCCATCACTACTCCCAATGTCAACGAAAAAAGGGTTCTGACAAACCAAAATGCGTCAACTGCGGAGGAGAACACTCCGCAAGCTATAGAGGCTGCCCCTATTAAAACAGCACAATAATAAGCCAGCGTTTCCCATAATTAGACCCTCTAACCCTAACCCGTTAATCACTGGTAAAGTTACGTCTAATGCTACCTATGCTTCACTGCTCCAAAAAAATACTCCCACCTCCAATTCATGTGTTCTCAATAAAAGCACCCCTACTCCTTCAGCTGACAATTCTCTTACCTCAAATATTCTACAATCAATCCTAGAAATGATCACTCCACACCTTGATCAAATCAAAAACTTCATCATGTCTCTAATCTTTTTGCTCTTCCAAAATGGCTCCAAATAAACAACATCATCTCAATAAGTTAAAATTTTTGAACTGAAATGCGAATGGACTGAAACAACAACGAGCAATCTTCTTAGATTTTATGGCACTTCATGGAATTGACATAGCATGCGTAAACGAAACGCATCTCATCCAAAATGAGAAATTTGCCCTACCGGGCTATCACATCTTCAGCAAAGACAGATCAAATGCTATAGGGTGGGGAGGTTCAGCAATAATTGTAAAACGAAACCTAAGCGTCGCTCCAATTGTATTAATAAATATCCATCAACTAGAGGCAGTAGCGGTAAATCTGACTATGGAAAACAATAGTACACTAAAAATAGTATCTAGCTATAAACCACCAAACAATCAGCTTCTCCAAGAGGATCCACAACAAATATATTGCAACCAACTCCCCACGTTATTAATAGGCGACCTGAATTGCAAACATCAAAATTGGGACTACAAAAAACCAACCCCAATGGTGTGAAGCTCGCGAACATATCTTCACAACTGGGATTGCAGGTATCAGCAGCATCAGAATATACTTATTACCCGTACAGAACAAATCAACTGCCAGATGTATTAGACATTATGCTGCACAAAAATTTAAAATTCCCAATTAATCAGATAGTTCTCGAAGAGTTAGACTCAGACCACCTACCTGTTGTATTCACCCTACACAGCTCTCCGTATTATTACCCTAAGTTACCAAGACTAATTAACGGCCCAGTTGATTGGGAGAAATTCAGAATAAAAATGGAAAACGAATTAACATGTCCCACTAGTCTTGTTTCAGCTGAAGATATTGATAAGGCAATAGTGCTACTAATTCAATCCAGTCCATTCAAAATACAACAAAGAAAATGCAACTACATAATCATCCAAACAGCCAAAACGTCCCAACGTACATAAATAGCCTAATTAAGAAAAAACATAAGACCCGTAGACAATAGCAAAACTCCCATGACCCTGTAATAATTAAAGCCAAGTTGAATAGACTAATCAGAACTGTAAAACAAGAACTATAGCAACATATAATCACAATGTACTATAACTTCATAGAATCACTTGACACAGAAGACCCCAATATAATAATAATAATAATGGACTTTTATTTTTGGTCTAGACATACACAAATAATAATAATAATGACAATGAAAATAGTTACACATTACATTACTTAAAAAAAATATATTGTTGAGCAAAAAGAGTAAAAATTAAAATAGTAATGAACTAAAAATGTATAACATTAGACCGAAAATCACAAGGCAGAGTTCAGTAATGTAGTGAAACTACTACTGATCTCCCACTCAAACCTTGTAATCAACATTAAAACTATGTCGTGCAAACGCGAAAAAACAAAATACATAATTTACAAAAAAATAATAATAATCAACTTGCAACACACTAACATGCGAATTTAACTGCATTAGACATTTAACTTTATCGACTCTATTGACTCTCGAAAAGATGACGGCGCATACGAAATTACACTAAGGCTCTTAAATTCAGCAGGAACAGCGTTATAAAGTTTATAAGCACAGTAAGAAAAAGAACGTTCGAAAAGAGCAGTTGTGTGAAGTGGAGGGGTGATCAGACCTTTGTTTCTAATATTCAAGTTATGTACGTCTGTTCGAAAAGATATACGTCTGTGTAAATAAGAAGGTTTTTTATGCAGAATAATTTTATGATATAAAGTAACAGCTTGCAAAATGAAACGATTTTTCATGTTCAACCAGCCAGTTTCTTTGAGTTTATGAGAAATGTGATCATATTTGCGAATTCCAAAAATATATCGTAAGCATGAATTCTGTACTCTTTGGATACGACCTCGATCAGAAGCATCCAAACAGGGACCATAAACAGGAGCGCAATACGTGAATTGTGAAAGGACCAGCGAATTACATAAAATTGTTTTAGCAGTTTTAGATAAGTAAGGTTTATGTGGATATAGGATTCGTAATGCAGCATAAGGTCGCTGGACGTTATTTGCAACTTGCTCCCTATACCTAAAGGTGTTGTCCATTACCAAACCCAAGTTTTTTCCTTGATCGACAACAGGTATTCTCGAACCATTAATAACTAAATTAATCGCGTCTTTAACCTTAGCACAAAAATTTTTGCTACCAAATAAAAGTACCAAAGATTTGTTTGGGTTCAGTAAGAGAGAATGTTTTGATGAAATGTCGTGTACTTTTATAAGATCATTATTTATGTTACTAAGAGCAAGTTGCAAATCATTAGGTTTAAAAGAATAACATAACTGCATATCGTCAGCATACATGTGAACTTTACAAGAATTAATACTTTGGAAAAGGTGACTAGTATAGATGGAAAAGAACAGCGGACCCAATATAGATCCCTGAGGAACACCCGATGTTGTTAGCGCTTGAGGAGATATCTGATCCCATACTTTTACACACTGCGTTCTGTTACTAAAGTAGCTTATTATTAGATAGATAGAATTTTGTTCTAAACCTATATAATGAAGAATAGAAAATAATAATGAATGAATTAATGTATCAAAGGCTTTACTAAAATAAAGTAATATCAACAAGGAGAGTTCGCCATAATCTGTAGCTTTGAATATGTCATCAGTAACATTTAATAATGAGGTTGTGCAGCTATGTTCAGGTTTGAACCCAGATTGAAATTCCGGAATTAGGTTATAGTGTATGAGATGTTCTTGCAGCTGTCCATGTAAAATCTTTTCAAAAACTTTCGAAAGAACTGGTAAGATGCTAATAGGACGGAGGTCCTTATATGTTTTAGGTTCACTACATTTTGGCAATGGAATTATTACAGCCTGTTTCCAGGCATCGGGAAAAACATTCTCAGTAATACAGAAGTTTATAATGTGAGTAATATATTGGACTATTGTTGGACAACACAGCTTAATCATATGAGTATAGAGACCATCAAGACCAAAAGATTTAGATTGCAAGTTATTTAATATTTTGAATATAACACCAGCATCAACTGTACGGAAACGAAATACGGTATTCATATTATTTACAGTATTAGAATTGTAAAAGTTTATTAAATCCGGATCGTACGTCTGTTGCGGTATACTGTCAATGAAATATGTATGTATTTCATCTGGTTTATTTAAGTGAAGAGGAATGTTGTTATTGTTTGAGTTCGAAGGTTGCAAAATTTTCAAATTATTCCAAAAAGATTTTGTATTACTGTTACGTAGTTTATGCTCAAAATAGGCTTTTTTCTCATTGCATAATGCTGTAGAAGTAAAATTTCGCAAGGTTTTATAGTAATGCCAATGGTTAACATTTTTGGTTTTTCTAAATTTTGATTTAGCTTTATTACGTAGTTTCATAAGTAATTTTATATTATCTGTAACCCACGGTAGATGTGGTCTAGTAATTTTACTAGTAACTGTGGGCGCGTGATTATTAAAGAACTGAAGCAAAACGGAATTTAAAAAGTTAACCTTATCATTAATATTGTCCATAAAAAATATTCTATGTAATGGCGATGATTCTAAGTCATGTATGAAATTATTGTGGTCAAAGAATTTGTATGAGCGATAAGTACGAAAGACGGGTGCTACTTTAGTTTTCTCAGTAAGTAACTGACAGAAAATAGGATCGTGATCAGTTATGTCCAAAACGCACACACCAAAGTTACTGATCGAGAGCGCATCCGTAGTGATAATGACATCAATTAAAGATGAAGTAGTCTCAGTAACGCGTGTAGGTTGATCAATTAATTGTTGTAAATTTAATGATGTTAACATATTATGTAAATATACAGTAGGGGGATCGTTAGGTTCAAGAAAGTCAATGTTTAGATCACCCAGGCAGTATATCTTGTTCGAAATCGACATGTTAACAGCAAAAGATAACTCTAATTCATCGACAAAATTTTTATAATTAAGACTAGGAGGTCTGTATACTACGCCGAAGATGAAACAATGAAGATTTAATTTTATAGAGATCCACAACTGTTCAATAGAATTATTAGTTGTAATTTTTTTAGATTTGAAAGAATTTCGTATATAAAAACCTACCCCGCCGCCACGAGAACCTCTGTCCTGACGGAGCAAATAGTATCCTTCAATGCGTACAGCATCCGCACCAATTTCGGGAGTCAACCAAGTTTCCGTGATGGCGATTACATCATAATTATTGTCTAAAATGAAAGATTTCAAAGGCATAAAATTACAAATTAACGAGCGTACATTAACGTGTGCTACAAGCATAATTATGATAAGGCAAAATAAATTATTGGAAAATTAAATGTTTCAAATAATATACTAAACGAAAGAAGGCAAAACTGCTACGAATGTTAGCAGAGATAAACATGGAATATTTTCTCAACGGCTTACTAAAATGATATGATATGAATTCAAACACTCACACATATATTTAAATTTAGCATACTTATCTGCAAGCATATTTGTGTTTAACAATTTTAAGAATATATGAAATATATTAATATAAAGCGGCCACTTCATGTATCGGCGGTTACAGGTTAAGCTTTTGGTAATCAGAGAGGGTTGTAACAGCAATTTTTTCGTTGTTGATTTTCATTATAATGGTGCCAATATGTGGCGAGCTACCAGAAGAATACTTAGACAACCGATGCTGATTCCACCACTTCGAATAAATGGTCAAACCAACTCACATGACAGAGAAAAGAGCGAGATTTTTGCAGAACAACTAGAAAACACATTCACCATATCAGTAGACCAAGGCAATATTGATCATTATCGACAAATAGATGGGAACCTGGAAAATACTGACCCAGCAGCTATTACACTCACAGAACCTATCTCACCGTCTAAATTGAAGCCATATATCAAGAAGCTGAAAAATAAGAAAGCCCCAGGTATAGACATGATTCGAAGCCAGCTCCTTAAAAATCTACCAAATAAAGCCATATGCTATCTAACTGCAATTTTAAATAATAGTTTAGGAGTTGGATACTTTCCTGTCGCTTGGAAACAAGCAATCATAATAATTATTCCGAAGCCAGGTATACAACATGACAATCCGATAAACTACCGCCGACCAATTAGTCTTCTTTCCACCGTATCCAAACTACTGGCCCGTACACTCTCGCTTAAAAAATTCCTGGATGATAATAATATACTTCCGCAACACCAATTTGGCTTCAAAACCTCACACTCCACTTTACATCAACTTCTCAGACTTACAGAAAGGATAGAAGAAGGTTTTGAAAATAGAAAGCACACACTCATTGCCTTTATAGACGTAGCGCAAGCATTTGATAGAGTTTGGGTCAAAGGACTTATACACAAAATGATGAAAATAGAGACACCTTCCTACTTATTACAAATAATTGCTTCCTTTCTAACAGAAAGAACCTTTCAAGTCAGAGTTAACTCATATACCTCTACAATTCGTCAAATACGAGCAGGTGTCCGTCAAGGCTCGATATTAGGTCCAATCTTGTTTAATATATTTATGTACGACATACCCACACTCCCAAGAGCGGACCTAGCAATGTGTGCAGATGATACTGCCATAATTACCCAGGATCAAGATATCCTCAATGCTGCGAATAACCTCCGGGAAAGTACTGATCAACTCCAACAGTGGTTCAACACATGGTGCATAAAAATAAATGAAGCTAAATGCGAATCAAAAGTTTTTACCGGTACTCCTACAATACAACATTATATAACGAAAGCAGCCAAATCCTTTTATGAAAAACTTAATCAGTGCGAGGATGCGGTCCATTATAATATCGGCCAAAGAACATTACACACCAGACTAAAACGCAAGTTACCCATAGACTTGTTAAACAGTGACAGTGACAGTGAATAACATTATTACTTGCGGAATTTATATCTGAAACCTGAACAACCCATGTATTGTAATATATCACAGGTAAACACGTAACATACCACAATGAATCGATGTAGATAGTGAATAGTGAAAAACCCTGTTAAAAATTTAATTGAGCCCTGTCATGTAATAGCACTACGTGCTGGACTGGCTATAAATTATTTAAAAAAAAGTTGGTATTATACATAGTCCAGTTACATTAAACGGAAAACCGCAGCATCTGCCGAAAAAATCCAAGTGAGCTGAAATTTCGCATACACCTTTATTTTGACATTATAAATAATGTCAAAAGTCAAGGTCAACGGTAACAGAAATAAGTTTTTTTGCAAATATCTTGCTTTCTATGGGTTTTATGACTTATTTAGTTCTTACAAAAAATGAAGTTTAGAAAATTCTCTACAAAAAAGATTATACAGGTTTTTTACGTACAACTAACCATTCAATAAATAACACACTGTTAGGTTTTGCAGACGGCTTTTACTTCCTTTTACGATAAAGGAAGTATTGGATTCACCCCAAAAATTCGAAATTGAGTTTTCAACAGATCTTCACGTTTTAGAGTCCCCTGACCCCCAAAAAATATGTTTTTGCTCAATGGTCTGTGTGTCCGTCCGTCCGTCCGTCTGTCTGTCTGTCTGTGAACAGAATATCCCAAAAACTAAAAGACGTATGGCGTTGAAACTTCATATACAAGTTTTGTGTACTATCTAAATGCGACAGCAAGCTTTTGAAGAAAATCCTATAAGTGGAAGTATGATGTTTACTCTTGTGTTTCAAAAACGGCTCTAACGATTTTTTTCAAACTTTAAATTTTTATTATATTTTTAATGTATATTGATTGAGATGGCTGATTTTTCAGTTGAATTTTAGAGGTATTCAACTGAAAAATCACCCATCTCACCTCATACACATTAAAATTATAACAAAAATGTAAAGTTTGAAAAAAAATCGTTAGAGCCGTTTTTGAAACACAAGAGTAAACATCATACTTCCGCTTATAGGATTTTCTTCAAAAGCTTGCTGTCGCATTTAGATAGTACACAAAACTTGTATATGAAGTTTCAACGCCATACGTCTTTTAGTTTTTGGGATATTCTGTTCACAGACAGACAGACGGACGGACGGACGGACACACAGACCAATGAGCAAAAACATGTTTTTTGGGTTCAGGGTACTCGAAAACGTGAAGATCTGTTGAAAACTCAATTTCCAATTTTTGTTGTGTATCCAGTACTTCCTTTATTGTAAAAGGAAGTAAAACCCGTCTGCAAAACTTGACAGTGTGTTATTTACTAAATGATTGGTTGTACGTAAAAAATCTGAATAACCTTTTTTGTAGAGAATTTCCTAGCCTTAATTTTTTGCAATAACTAAAAAAGCCATACGACCCATAGAAAGCGAGATATTTGCAAAAAATCTATTTCTGTGACCATTGACTTTGAATAACTCAAAACGCAAGCGCCATATCGTTGGGGACTTTTGATACATTATTTGTAATGTCAAAATAAAGGTGTATGCGAAATTTCAGCTCACTTGGATCTTTCGGCAGATGCTGTGGTTTTCCATCTGATGTAACTGGACTATATATAATACCAACTAATAGGCCTTGACCGAAAGTACGTATGCAAAATTTCAGCACTTCTATTTTTTTGGCACGCGGATCCTAATGTAGCTGGACTAATATTATATTGGTATATTGAGAGACGTTACTAACTAGTGATTCTGCTGGCATGGAGTAGCGTGTATCATAATACAGTTGCAGTCTCAGATTTAATGATATAAAGTATTTTATCTACAACTATCAAATAATAAGGGCATTATATATCCAACTCTAAATACAAAAAGCGGCTCATATTACATTAGTGGAATATGAAATTGCTTATTCCACAGGATTTTTTTTTAAATTAGTGGGCTACATTCTCAATACATGACATTAACGTCCAGGTTAGCAGGTCAAGTTTTACCTCAGCTTTGACACAGACTGACGCAAAACGTAACCTGCTAACCTCGAATTTGACATAGACTTACAGTGTCACCAACTATATACATAGTTGTAGACACGCATATAATGGCTGTATTACACTTGGATGATTACAACACTCGCCTTTGGCTCGTGTGTAAACTTCATCCTCGTGTAATATTGCCTACATTATATGCTTGTTAAATATAATACTATAATTTCACAGCGTCAAGAACCTAATAACGAACTGAAGCGCTTTTGGTGGCAAACAGTATTGATTTCAAAAAGCTGGTAGTACCTAATTAACAACCAAAGCAAAGTTCTCGTGCCTTTAAGGGTTTATGTAATTAAAAGTGTCCTAAACCGATGAGGCGCAGCTTGGAGCCATTGTTGAAATGAGAATATTTTTTCAAGTGTAGCTATGTTTAAAGATCAAGAAGGGCTAAGGATTTCGGTTACGAAACGATGCATCATGGAATAAACGGAATATTTTTTTACAGCTTATGACACCCAAAAAGTAAGCGTAGCTGAATACGAGAAGTGGGTTTCCTCCAATCACCAGATAATAGCCGTAGCAGTAAAATTAACATGTTTAATATTTTAACAAATAAGAAGTTAGCAGTCCAGCCAACAAAAATTTTGACCGGATACACGTTTTTTAAGCAAAAACGGTGTAAAAACCTGAGTTCTTTTTAGTTGGTCTAAAATTACCCAAAAGTTATCCATTTTTCGTAAATATTGAACCTATATGAAATAAAAGAAGATAAAATTTCTTACATTTTATGTACTACATTCAGCTGCGAGAACTCCGCAAAGCTATAGTTCAGTCAAATGGTAGAAAATAAGGCAAAGTTTTGGTGGAGTTTTTATATCTGGTTCCAATATGTTTTTCGGGTCGCTGTACACGATTATTAGGTTTTTCCAGCAAGAATTTTGACCGGAAACACATTTTTTTAAGCAAAAACGCTGTAAACAACGAGATTTTATTTAGTTTTTCTAAAATTACTCGCAAACTATCCAATTTCCAAAATCTTGAACGTACATGAAATGAAAGGGGATAAAATTTTCTACATTTTATGTCCGTCAGGTTTTTTTCTCCGATCAATCGTTCAGCCGCGAGAGCGCAGTGAAGTTATAGTCTAGTCAAATGGTAGAAAATAGGGAAATCTTTGGAGACTTGATATTTGGTTCCTATATGTTTTTTGGGTCTCTGTACGCGAAAATCAGGTTTTCCAACATTTCATTTATAAAGACTCCAAATACTCATTTCATATACCATTTTTGATTTACGAAAAATGGATAGTTTTCGAATTACTTTGAAATAAACTGCGATAGTTCCCTTGTTTTTGCATTTAACTCCAAACTCCGCGTCGCTCTCGCGGCTGAACAATTGATCGGAGAAAAAAACCTCTAGTATATAAAATGTAGAAAATTTTATCCTCTTTCATTTCATATAGGTTCTAGATTTACAAATGTGGATAGTTTTCGAGAAATTTTAGAAAAACTAAAAAAACAGATTTTTTACACCGTTTTTGTTTAAAAAATCGTTTTCCGGTAAAAATGTTTGTTGGCAAACCTGATATTCGCGTAGAGCGAATATTGAAACTCCACCGAAACTTTTCTCTATTTTCTATCATTTAACTGGATTATAAGTACAGAACAATTTCGAAAGTACATAAGTTGAACACTGCCAACCAGGCAAGTCGAATTTGTAAATAGATGCTTGTTTACTAATTGCAAATTATAATTAAGTAATTGAAATACACAATAAGTAACCTCCATCAAAACATAATTCTACAAGTACCGCGATTAAAGTAGAAGCGAGACACGTGAGATACGCAGGTAAGCTCGAATCAAATTAAGTTTATGTAGCTTCTCAATTACATAGTAAGTACTATTTCATATATAAGGCCTTCATGCTGTTTCTTTGTATATTGCGCCACGTTATAGAATGACTACTGTTAGAAGATGAACGCTTCATAACACAAATCTGCTTCCATTGTCAACAATTAACTGATTGAATCGAAAATTAACTAACGGTTGACAGCACTGCTTCGCATGTTTGTCTTGTCTTTTGTAGCTAATGTCACATTGATATTGACACCAAGCTCGATAGAAAGCTCACCTCAAAAAGAAAAGAAAAGAACTACAACTAAATTTCAAATAAGCATGCAGTGGTTGGAAGTAGTAATCATAACTATGCCCATGATTGGTCAAAACAGACTCATCATTACACCCATATGAAAATCAAACATATTTTGTCAAAATTGCCAATTTGACATTCGGTGTGAATCCTAACAAAAAAATAGAAAACTGATGAATAGTGGATGCAAGAAGCTAGCCTACAATATTTATTGGAATTATATAGGACGAGATTATTGTAAAACACGAGTGGTCACATAAACTTATATTTTCCTAATGTAAAACTCAGTTCGAATTCAGAGCGCCAACTACTGCATCCTTATTTGAAATTTAATATAAGCCTTAAGTGTAGTAAAATGTGATGGCTGATGAGAATAAATTTGTCATTGTCAATTCATAATAAGCTACTGCACTAGTTTACACTAGAGTGCCTGGGTATATACTGTTTGAGGCTTTCGCGGTTACTCGAATTATTCTTCTTAACCTGGAATTTCGGCTTAGACCGCGTAGTATGCCTGGGTATGTCAAATTTGTAGCAGAGGAGAGTGTGGACACGATTGTCAATCTGTTTAAGGTTATGAATTTAATAGTACAGCAAAATTGTCGAAAAACACCCCGTCACCTTAAAAAAAATGGCCGCGGCTATTCCTCTTGCCCAGTGGTTTAGGGTCATTAGACAAGTATAAAACCAAAAGGCCGTATCCCCACACCCTACCAAACAGCCGCCATCTTGATAACAATTAAGTTTGTTTTTTCTCGCACAGAAAAAGTTATTAAACAAAAAATGTTGGAAATAAAATTATACACATTTTTGATCAGTGCCGCGGTACCGAGAAGTTGGTATTTCAAACAGTAGGGGGCGACAAAGTTACCAAAAATCCATATATCCATATATATATAATAGACTTGTCCGTCCGGGACGCTGTTTCAGCAGCCAAACCGTAAGAGATAGAGAAAAAAGTTATATGTTTGGAAGGGTCATGTCAGGTCAGGAACAGAATTTCAGTCTCTAACACTAATTATTATCGTAAGTATCCTAATCCGATCTTTTTAGGTTAGATTCTAGGCAAATTTTATCAAGGCGAATGCGACTGGTAGTTTGCTACCAACAATGACGTCATATACGTACCTTTGGTGAATACGCGTTCTATTTGCAAAACGGTCTTTTTTGTTTTATTAAATGAGACATTTGTCTCACTGGACTGCTAGTTTAATAACTAGTATATTGCTAGCGGCTATGAGTTGGGGATCACCAAGGAAGTGAGACAGACAACCAACTCTTAAATGTATATGGTGAGCTGTGCGCAAGCGCGGCGGCGTCGTCCGCGCGGTGGAGGAAGTGAACTTTACATCCCGGTGCGCGGAGCACTGACCGCGACTATGCGCTCCTCACGATAGTGACGCAAAGCAAGCTTGTCGTTAGACAGTCATCGCATGTAAACTGTGAAAACTCAAATTGTCGTGACGATTTTGATTTTAGTTTTACTTGAGTGTGCGAGCATTTTAGTTGATTTAAATATATTAAATAGTTACTATAATCACAGAAGAGAGATTATACAGAACAGACACTCACGGTTCGGCTGATTCTCGGCTACCATCGAATCCGATCAGCAGGCTCCGCCCATTAGCATGTAAACTGCACCACGAAATGCATTTTGTAGTATTGAAGTTATGTAGTTATTCCACTTTAAGAAGCAAGTGTGTACTGTGTGCTCTTCTTATCGGTTTTATAAAACAGCAAAAATCAATTCGAAAAAGAAAGGTGCTGATTGGTGCTCCGCTTTAAATTGCAACAGCAACCGTAGTCTTAATAATGAACTAAGTTTTTTTCGCTTTCCTCGAGATGCTGCCAGTTAAATAACATTCACAATTATTTATAGTTTCTTAGAATTTTTTTTAATATTCTATCATCTCTCTGCTTTAAGTATGACAAATCTGCATTATTTAAACGTCAAACACCAAGACTTATCAGTGAAGAATTTTAAACTCTTATTCATGTAAGCAGTATCATTTTTATTTTGGTTTCACGCTGGCAAAAGCCATTAGTATAAAAGCAAATATAAAACACTATATACAATGTACACTTCTATTCATAAAAAAACGTACAAGTGTTGAGCGAGATTTTCGCAATATTTCATTATCTGTAAACACAGCTTTTGTAAATGTAATTAGCAACATTGAACTATAAACATGTAACAACCACATTTCTGTTCAACTCTATTTGAATTAATAATACCATTTTTTAATAGCAAATGTGTTAATATCGTTCCATTTACCACATGAAATAGTAGATGTACGTTTTTTTATAAATACAAGTGCACCTATAGGTACATTTTATGTAAAGTTTTGAAAGTGTACCTACATTTTTAAAATTTTTGAACTTAATATCAATTTCAATAACTCAGGTTAAACAGTTGTAGGTTACTAACCACCTTTGGAACACGCGATTCTTACGTACTTTTATTTGCAGTTTTGAGTTTACTGTAATTAAAATAGTTTATTGGCTTTGCAGGTTATCGTTTCCTAAAATAAATTAGTTAGTAACAAAGAAACAATGCAATAAAAATTGTATTTATGTTTAGAAAAACCCGTCATATTTCTGTACCTTACTGTCCTTACTATTCCTTGCAGAACAAAACAGTGGGTGGTTAATACCAGAAGAGAAGATCTCATTACTAAGGATACAGACTATTTATACAAGAACTTCAGATTATGCAGTAAGAATTTAGAGGACTGTATGTTCACAAGCCATTTAAAAAACAGACTTCTTGAGCTAGCATCTCCCACATTATTTGACATCCCGAATTCTCCCCCATTAATTACAAATAGAAGAAAAGCTCCATCAGAACGACTTATGAATTCCCCAAGAAAAAAATTAAACTTCCAATACCTACAGCTGCGCTCGCCTCCGACACTGTAGAAGCTATCCCAGATTCATCGCAAAGACGCGAATCAATTAATGAAGAACCACTTGTCGACTTAACATGCCAAGATTCAGAAAATATAAATGCAACTGTCAGTACTCAGACTAGCTTTGATTTGTCTTCCAATACACCGAGAAACCGTCGGCTAAAACAAAATTTAAAACAACTTAGGACAGAGCAGGCACTCTTTAAAAAAGCACTACAGAAGGATCCAGTATGGAATATGTTACCATTGCTCAATTCCAAACATTATCTTCACGTTTTTGCCAGAATCGCTAGCGAAAATTGTCCAAACACAAATAACGTTAAAAGCAAAATCCAAAAGAAACATACTCTAGTGACTTTTAAACTTTTTTGGCAAAAATGGACGAAATAAAGAAGTCGTTACAAGATGACCAAACTATTAAAAAATGTTTTGAAAATAAATCAATAAAAATATTTACTACAGATTACTAGCAACTGCAAAACATAGTAGGTATGCAATAAAGAAAGTAATTTACCTATGTCAAATGCATTGCGTTATGTTACAGGATATCTGTATAGGAAACGTATGTCTAGGCACACCTGTGAAATTTGCGAAGAATATGGCAGGAAGGTCGATATTCAGAGTTCTGATAACAATCTAAAATATAAAGCTTATGGCCAATTATATATTCCCCTATGCCCCACGATGATTTCTTTGCATATACTGTTATCTTAGAAAACTCAGATTACCAACGCATCAACCTTGCTACAAAAACAGGAAGTAGGAAATTACTTGTTAAGAAAACTGCGTCAAGTACCTCAATTCGAGCATCCCTGCAAAGATTTTCCACTGGAATATCTTCTAAAATTGTTCGACTACGAATTTATTATATAATAAAATTTGCAAATAAGGAATTCATTAATTCCACACCTAAGAATTTAAAAATAATCACCCTTTCGCATCAGTAATATTTTAAGCATGTATTATGTTCACATATACCTTTATGTTCCGATCTTTTATTTCTGTTAAAATAAAGTTTATCTGTACCTAAGCGCAAGTCAAGTTTTTTCTTATTGATTTAGTATATTTCTGTTTCACATTTATATTAATTCGATAGCGAATATTTTAAGAACGCATGCTAGCACTGCTAGAAAGTGCAGTGGAATACTTGCTAATGGGCGGAGCTTAAGAAGGCGCGTCGACTGCAAGGTCATCGAAACATGCAGCTGAAGATCAAAAGTACCGACGGTAAGTGTCCGTTCTGTATAATCTCTCTTCTGTGCTATAATCAGAGAAATGTCTTCAAAAGCATCCACTACTATTTGTAAATATTGCGATAAAAGCTTCAGTAAACTTTGCCATCTATACACAAATATTTTAAAAAAATATCAAATAGAGCCTACATTTATACGAAAACCTAAACTCGTGCGTCCTTCTTGTTTTGGATTTTTTTCTACGTATAGTAATCTTCGATATCATTTGATTAGGGGAACAGAAGAGAGTGATCATTCCTATACGAAAAATATAGGGACATTTTAGATATGGCGGTATTTCTAATTTATATCTATCTTAGAATTTTTTTATTTAAATTTTTATCTACAATAAATTTTTTAAAATTTATGTAATATTTAATTTCTAATATGTGTAAACTCCTGAATGTATGTCTTGAATGTATTATTTTTAAATTATGTACATAGAAAACAAATTTTAAATAGTTTAAATATTTATTAGGTCCCTAAAACTAATTGTATGATGTTGCGACCTAGCTAACATTGCCTTTCACACAGCCCGCGATTTTTTTATTTTATAATATTGCAAGGGAAAATTTAACATATAAAAACAAATAAACCCAAAAATAAGAAAATTGAGGAGCAGGCGAGATTTTTACATAAAAAAAGAGTTTCACATCTAACAGATTCTAGTCTGTTATAAATTCAAACATATTAACATATTCTAGCTATTGAATATTGCTCCAGTATATTGTTTAATGCGAACATCTGTTTCTTTAATGTTGGAAACCTTACAGTGGCTTAGCATTAAGCAAAGGATTTATTTTAATACGCTAGTTTTAATTCATATTCTTTTTTGGGTATTTCGCCTCTCTGCAAATTAAAATTATTAAATAACGTATTAAAAAACGAACGTTTCGAAGGACAATCTGCCCTCGTTGTCAACGAATAACAATTAAAAAGGAACAAGAAAACTTAGCTTTTTCACGGAGATTGAAAACCACCCAGTTTTCTTTTTCCTTTTTAATTGTTATTCGTTGACAACGAGGGCACATTGTTCCTCGAAACGTTCGTTATTTAATACGTTATTTAATAATTTTAATTTGCAGAGTGGCGAAATACCCAAAAAAGAATATGAATTATAGATTCACGCCACAAAGAAGTTTCAGAGATTACGCTAGTTTTAATTTTTTAAATTATTAATAATAAACTGCCTAGTTATATGACTGAATTTATAGAATACAATAAGGATATTCATAATTATAAGACTAGATTTGTAAATGACTTTAGATTGCCCTTAACAGCAAAATCATGTTGTCAAAAAATCTTATTCTATAATGGACTCAAATTATATAATGAAATGCCGAACGAAACTAAACAGGCTGCTAATTTATATCAGTTTAAAAAGCTTTGTTCAAGATATGTTAAATCTGTTTGTTAAATAACAATATCTGTTTTGTAAACATCTTAAGGATGAACAAACCAACATCTATCTATCTATAAAATATTAAAGCACATACCGATAATTTTTATTTCTATATTTAGATTCAAAATAATCTTAAAAAATTATTACCTACAAACATATTCTAATTCACGATATTTACCGCGATTTTTAACTTCATTAGAATTCCGCGAGAGTGCGCATAATCGCGATAAGGTTCGCATCGTCTCGTTAGGAGCGCATAGTCGCGGTCAATGCTCCACGCACCGGGATGTGTGAACTTTCCAGTCAAATTTAAAACTCGCTTCTAAAGGCGGAGTTTGAATTCTCAGTCATGCGCACTAGACGCGTAATACTCAGAGTGAGATTATGTCGGCGCCGTAATATTTTCGGCCATTTCGAGGCCCTGCCAGCAATATATGTACAATGCACATATGCAAAAATCTGTTTCCGCCATTCTAGCTCTGTGGGGGTCGTTTTTTCCAAAAATTGCGAATGTGAAAGTTGCAGTGCTTTAAAAGTATGCACGAATCTCTTTTAATAATGTAATTGATTTAAATCGTCTCGGAGTGACAGCTCTTCAAAATCCGCGCAGAGCGGAGAAGTAGAAAGAAGTAAATTATTTATATCCCGTATTTATTATAACTAACTAGATGCCATGTCTGCCATTTGATTAATATAAAGAAAACCATTATTGATCGTACTATTATTCATTTTTAATCAGAATAAAATTACAAAACAGCACTCGCAATTGTATTCACGTATTTTTTCCAATAATTTTTCACATTGCGAACCCACCTATCTCACAACTTAGAATAACCAAGATGATTTATAATCATCTCCACAACATTGCGTCCCGATTCCAAAGCATTAACAATTTCTCGAGCAGTCACGCTTCGATCTTCACGAATCATTGCAACAATGGGCAACTTTGTTTCATCTGCTCCAACAGTAACGGGTCTTCCTGAACATGGCTAATCGAAAATATCGGTTTCACCAGCCCTAAATTCATGATGACCTAAGAAATATCCCTGCAGCAAGATTAAAGTCAAGAAGATCCCCATTATAGTTTCCTGTAAAAGATTTGAACGTACAAGTACTATGGGAAGAACAATGGCGAGACAACCCTCTTGGAATAAGTGTAGCACTCATACCACCGTCAGAAAAACCTCTTGGCTTCGACCTTCCTCTGCACCTCTGGACCAAATTAAATAGAATACGTACTGGACATGGGAGATGTAAAAGCCTGATGTACAAATGGGGCTACGCCGAAAGTGCGGAATGCGATTGCAATGCGGAGGAGCAAACCATGGCCCATATTATAACTGAATGCCCAATTTACCGATATGATGGAGACCCTGAGGATATCTATACCTTAACTCCAAAGGCAACGGAATGACTTACTAATGTAAAGATTGATCTCTAATAATAAATATAGATCCATAATTAATTTTAATTTAGTTTTAGTTTATAAATATCCTACTAAGTTTAGTGGAATAATTAATTTTTAATTTAGTTGTAATTCCAAGAATATCTCACTAAGTTTATACACAGTAAAGTCTCATACCAAATATATATATGTATATACAGGGTGTCTAAAAAAGAATAGGACACCGATTAGGCATAGATTCCTTTCGTCATAATAAATCGATTAAACCCAATATACCTTAATACAAAGTTTGAATTTTGTTATACATACTTACTATTATATACTGCACTAATAGAAAAAATTTCATAAACTAGACTTGACTGTAAAGTGCACTTTACCTAACTTTCAAAACTTTTTATTTAGCTCTAACTTCGTTATCTGCAACATTTTTTAAAATTTTAGGTTATTATCTGAAAGAAAATTAAAATACACAGAGATAATGTACTCTTACTTCATAGGCGTAGGAGCAACCGTTTACCTTAAAATACCTATCAAAGGTTTTTGGTTGTCACTAAACACATGTAATTATAAAGTAGGCATGATCACAAAAACAATGGTCATCTAGTAAAAAACAATGATAAATCAATTAATGATATTAGTGACATAAGAATTTGTTCTCTTATGTTTAAGAAAATTCCGCTACATAACGAATTCTCCAATGCTGAAAGGTTCGTTATGTCGCAGCATTTTCGTAAGCACAAAAGACAAAAACCTGATGTCACCAACGTCATTAATTGATTTCTTGTTCTTGTTTATTAGATTACATTCATTACCCATTGCTTTAGTAATCATGGCTACTTGATAATTACAGGTCTTAATGACAACAAAAAACCTTTGATGGGCATTTTACGGTAAACAGTTGCTTTTAGGCTTAAGAACAAGAGTACATTATTTTTGTGCTTTTTAATTTTCTTTCAGAGAATAACCTAAAATTTAAAAAAATGTTACATATAACGAAGTTAGAGCTAAAAAAAGTTTTGAAAGTTAGGTAAAGTGCCCTTTAAAGTCAAGTCTAGTTTATGAAATTTTTTCTGTTAGTGCAGGTTATAATAGTAAGTATGTATACCAAAAGCAAATCGATATCTCTACATTTGTGGAAATTAACAAAAAAAATAAGAAATAAAAAATTGAACTCCAAGACCCTATAACTTCTTACTGAAGGGACTTTGTACTAAGGTATATTAGGTTTAATCGATTTATTATGACGTAAGGAATCTATGGCTAATTAAAGCAGAATGAAACATGTTTAAATACTCACTAACCAAAGTGTCATCAAATTTGCTTAAAACTTTTAAAACAATTCTCATTATACCGCTTTCGGATCTATATCGCCAGGATATAAACATAAAGTAAGAAGGAAAATGCATGAAATGCATGAAAAGCGTCATCATCAAATAGCAGTAAAAGCATGGGTATAAGAGAGAACATTTTATATTTCAACCCTTTAAACAGTATTAAAACTAAGTTATCGTTTTTCTGAATTTGATTCAATGACTGCGAAGACAGAATAAGTACAAATTTTGACACCTTATACTGAGATAGACATTTTGTATAAAAAATTACGATCTATCCCATGATCCTAAAAACTGTCTATTACCATTACTACTGCAGAGACAAACAATGGGTACAAGAACAAAACGTGTTCAGGACTTATTCTGCTTTGGCACTGAGTATCAAGCTGGTAGTATTCAAAAGTAATGCAATATACAGAAGAAGAAGAGTTGTGCTATCACATTAATTTCTACGAGACTACAAATATAAAATTGACGACCAAAGTTGATGATTGCACACTTTCTTTATGTCTGTCCAAAGTATTTTAATAATAAAATGTTGTTCTTAATATAACCATATTTCTTGTTTATTTAATATACATTTTTATTTACAATATTTGTTATTAACATAAGTAAGTTGTTCTTCAAACTGTGTGGTAAGCATGATGTTGAGTGCAACATTAGAACAAGTCAAAAGCAGTTTTTTCTTATAAATGATTTAGTACTGATTTTTGAACACACATTAAACTTCAGAACAACTACCAATGAGATTTACTGCATCTTTTCTGTAAAAAATGCCATTGCTGAAATATAAGCTTTTATTGATTATTCCGAATGGAAGATTTGGATTTGTTATTTATATTTTTTTTTGCACTCACCAATTCATTTATGTAATATAAAATACATAAATAAAAGTATCCACTACCCCTTATGTAACGTCTATGTCCTCCAGTTAGTGACAGGCGTACACCTTTGACAATAGTCTATCTACCTTGCAATGCTATAAAAAGAATACTATACCTATGTTTTTGTTTATTTGACAATCGTGTTCACACTCCCATACTCTTCTCTGCTATAAATTTGATATATCAAGGAACTAATACCGCAGCTTACTCTAATTTTATTTTTTGCAATCGCGCTGTATTTGAGATAATTATATGTTTAGTAATTTTTTAAATGTTTAAGAATGCTAACAAAATCGTTTCGCATGCTAAGAAATATTAACAACCGGTTCCAGTCCGGCACTGACCATTTCTGTCGTAAGGATGACCCAAGTACTTGGACTTGACATGTTATGAAACTCAGCTTAGAGCGTCGTTTTATAATTTTCTTGTTTCGTGCACTAAACAGTAATTTTTAGCACTTGTATCAAAAATATCTATTACAGTTCAACGCCAATCAAAAAGTAAAGAAAACCACCAAAAAATTACATAAAGCACAGTTATTGACAATTATATATACCGGCTGTCAACGAATTTATTAGACAAGTCACAACTTCTAGAGTATTAGGTGTATCAAAATTAGATTTGGTATAGGTAAATGGTATAGGGAGAGAAGAGTTTTCGCATATTTATTATTTATTTTTAAGTATTATGCATCATGGCTATCCATGGCACACTTGACAAAAGTAAATAAATTATTATCCACTATTTTGCTTAGAAATATTTAACTTATGAGCTTACTTTTATCTAATCGCAAATAAATTAGTATCGTTAGATTCGCCAAAAAAACCTCTTATCGGAAAGTGCTTGTCAAAAAAGGGTGGCCATTTAAAAAAAATAGTTAGACAAGAAAATGTGATTTTGCTAACTTGTCTTATTCCTATCTATCATACTAATCACTAAAACTTTGCGATTGTAATTTTCTGACATCACCTGAGGTCCTTAGATTAGTTTGCGTCCGATCATGGACAACTAGATGCAATATTAAAAGTGGCTCTAAAAAATCAGGTAGGCTCAAAAACTTTTAAAATACCACTTTATAATCTAAAATTGTCTCAGAAATCCAAATATGTAAAAATATACAGGGTGTTCTATTTAAAAATTCGAAATCGGAGCCATTTCCGGTGAAACCAAAAGTGACCGGAAAGTGAAAAATACCCGAAAACTCTCCTTTCCCTATACTATATACCTATACCAAATCTCATTTTGATACACCTAATACTCTATAAGTTATTACTAATATCAATTCTTACGTTGAAAGTCTTGTCGTTTAGGAAAGGATGTATTATATTTAATAAGTACGTAGGAATAGCCATTTCATTTAGTTTGTACAAAAGTTCATCGATCCAAACTTTATCAAAAGCGTGCGCGAAGTCCAAAAATAATATGCACGTATGCCACTGGTTTTCAAACCCAGCAACAACTGTTTCGTTTATTCGCATTAGCTGGTGTACTGTCGAATGTTTAGCTTTAAACCAAAATTGATGACTTGGTATTATAGCTCGTTGTTCAATATACTTTTCCAAGCGTATTTTAATTATCTTTTCAAATATTTTTGAAATTGTGGGCAAAAGACTTGTTTGGTATTTAGTTTTTAATCATATTAGTTTAGTTTATTTCATTAGTAATTCTTAATACAAGTAAATAGCTGTACATAAATTTAGTGTAGTTTGTAATTCTACCTAGCGGTAAGTTTACCTACTCTTGGTGGAACGTCAGGTTATGGGGCTTACTGTCCCCTCTCCTGCCACCCCTAAATGTTGCAAGGAGATGAACCTAAGACGAGTTGGTGAACGGTCGGTCAACTGATCCCGTTTTTTGTTGTTTTGTGTAATCGCTCGTGTTTATCGTTTTGTGCTCCTGGAGTCACGGGTCAATCGACGTGCCACTTCCATCCTGTATATCCATAAAGGTAAGTCCCTATACGAACTTCTACTTTGCGTGGGTATTATTGACTCTTACGCTCTCCGTTTAGGTAGAATTAATTTAGATATTAATTGCCCAGGAGACAGATACAAGACTAATCGGTCTATAAGATTCAGGATCGCTACCGATTTTCCCTGGTTTGTGAATCACTATGATTTCTGCTATTTTCCAAGTAGATGAGAAATACCCAGTTGACATGCATGCGTTTAATATTGTTGCAATGTATGCTATTAGTTTGCCGTGAAGGTTTTTTAGCAATATTTTAGGAATCAAGTCATGTCCAGGTGATTTTTTAATTGGTAGTTTATTTATTATTGCTTGGATTTCCCTAGGCGATGTAAACTCAACCTGATTCTGTATATTATTCCTCGGAATGCTTAGATGGACTTCTTGTTCTACACTTGAATAAAATTCTGCTTCGTTGGGATGTTTTTCTGGTATAAACGTCTCTTGTAGGTGTGTTGCGAATAAGTTAGCTTTTTCCAGATCACTGCAGTAATTTTTATTGTTGAGCTTTAGTGGAGGTATTGTAGAGGGTTGGTTAAGATTTCTTTTAGTAGTCCGCCATAAATATAAATCGGACTCTTCTAATAGTCAGCAATGTGCTGCTGGTAACAGGCTATTCGATGATTGTCCAATTCCCATTTAACCCTGTGAGTTAGTTGGTTCAGCTGTTGTCTATAGTTAGGTGTTCTGTTTCTCTGCCATAGACGTCTTATCCAATGTTTTTCTCTTTTAATATTTAGGATGTGATATGGGAGTTGCAAATTTCGATCGGTATTGTATTTACGCGTATCGTGGCTTGTAGCTTTGTGTATACATCGTGCTAATGTTTTGGTACAAAGATTTACATTGCTCTCGATGTCTTTCTTCGTGCGTAGGCAGCGCCACAAAACAATAACTAATAGAAGCGAATCCCCCATGCTCATTGAGATAGGAGTAGAGAGGAGACGACATACGCGCATTTCATCTGACAGAAAAACGTCCGTGGTGGGAGGGGCCAAAGCTGCTGACAATATGGCGGATGGTCAGGGCCGTATTGAGAAATTGTTTAATTATTGTGGGTTATGAGTGTTTGTTTTTTAATCGTGTCATTATGATTATCTACCATACAATATGCGTTTTGGTTATTTCATGATCGGATTAAATATTATTACGATAGTGCTCCCATTGCCGGCTAAAATCACCATTACATACAAATTAGAGTTGCTATAATATTATTATATACGGCCCTGTACCATGCAACCTAACCTATGATTTTAGCAAAATTGAGGAAATACTCATCTATGAAACGTTATTCCCGTTGTATTTTTCTTGTCCACCTTATTTATGCTAAGGCAAGTACGCAGAGCACAAGAAGCCATCACTACAATTTATAAAATCGAAAAATTCGCACATATAAACTTTTCCCGCGCATATGACGTAAGGCTGCTAACAATGTGGCCGACCCTTGGACGCTTGTCGACATCGCATGTCGTCTCCCCTCTACTCCTATCTCAATGCCCATGCTAAACGTTGGCAACACGCCACCATTTTTTCACAAAGCTGCACCCTGGTTACGGGGTGGCAAATTACACAATGTGCGGTAGATTTAAACGGCGCTAACGGGAAATTTAAATGGCGCGTATAGGCAACCCTCAAATCTCATTAATTTAAAAAATATTTTGTGAATAAAATTTGATTTAAAAAATAATTTATAAACTTTAATTGCTAATGCTGAATTAGGCATTAGCAATTAAAATTTACAAATTATTTTTTAAATACAAATTAGAGGAGTACAACTTTTAATGTAAATAAAACAAATATTTAAGGACAGCACTACTTTATTAATGTAGTAAATACATTCAGCAGTTATAATATACAATACAATAAATATTAAATTCTAGAACAAAAAATAAATGCTTATAAAACAACATGGAATTAAATAAAGTATACGTATTATTTATAAACATAAAGAATAAATAACAATACTGCGCAGCCATTTTCTTTCGATGTTCTTGGGTAATGGAGGTATTCGGCTTATGCTTCTCCTTGACAAATTGAGGATATGTAGAACTGCTTGAAGTTATTCTCGAAAGTAGATTGAAAATCGGTAACAGAAAGAAATGCATAAAAATAATCCTGAATAATGTTTATAAATAATCTAACGTTGATTATTACACACGACTGTGACATGACTGATATCATCTTCAAAATATAAAAGCGGGCAACACACTTACATATAATTTTGCGCGTGCCAAGAGTCATCGTGCTGATTGCCCTCAGAAAACTGCCCTCGCAACAGTTTTCATTGCAACCAGCACTCAACCCTTGGCATGTGCAAAATTATCGGTAAGTGTATCTCGCCCTTGTTATATTACTAATGAAAATTATTACTATTGCTTATTTCATTATTTTATATTGCTTATTTCATTATTTTATAAAGGAATAATTAGCTGATCATAACATGAACATAAAACTGTATTAGCTTCTACCACAATTGCAGGAATACCTAACGATTACTTCTAATGCTTCGGAAGTTAAAGAACGCGGTACAAAAATTTATGAAGATGCTTACACTGACCTGTAGTAGCAATTTATTGCAGCGAGGAACGCAGGTAGACTTCTATTTCGTGCTGACCATTAGCACCGTGCAAAGGACATTTATAACTGAAAAAATTTAACTATTTTAGTTAATGGGTACATGACCCAATAGGTATTACAAAATTAACTATGGATGTTTATTTCGCTATGTCGCTGTAAACAAACTAAAAGTATGAATTCAGGAACTGAATCAACAATAGACATTAGAATTAACAAGTATTAAAACAAAATATAGGCAATACTTACTATTAATTAGCAAAATGATGCACTTAACCTCAACAGGCAAACAAATACGGCGTTGGGAAATGCAAGGTTATGTGACGTCAAAATCGATATTCTTGTCTGCGACTGCGTATTACGGGTTGTAAATTTCCGGCTCCCCGACCCGATGGGGTGCCCCACAAACTTTTCGTGTTGCGAATACTTAGGTCTCAGTTTCACCCCTGTGGGCAGCGCGGTGCATTTGCTTCTTCGTCGAGCAGTTCACGAAAATAGTGGCAGTCTACTTTGCCTGTTATTAATCTAGGTAAAGGTAGATTCACTTGGGGTGGTTGAAAAAGTTGCTACTACCGGCAGATGATCAGGATCTAACTCATGATAGACTTCTTGAAATATTGGCCAAGAGAAGTTTTTCAATAGGCTGATGACCAGTATATCGGGGTGGTAATCAGGTCGATACGGGTAGTGTGTTGCTTCACTGGGAGCGGAAATTATAATTCTATGGGCCGGTTGCAGAAAGCAATGTTAAGTCTGGTGTTAGCTAACGTCGCGTCAAAGTGAACAAAATCGCATCAAATTTTGTTTACTAATGTATTAGTTACCATAAACATTTCAGATTTGATTCGTTTTTGTTCACTTTGACGTCGCGTTAGCTAACACCAGACTTAACGTTGCTTTCTGCAACCGGCCCTATGTGTAGTAGATATGTTGAACAGACGCTGCCCGTTTGGATTGCCAACTCTGCAGCCCCAAAAAGTACTCTTGGAATTTAAATCTCCAAAAAGCAGTGTTGGCACGTTATGTTTAAATATTGGTTCGATGACTTCTGAAATTAGCCACCTATTAGGCCATAGGTAGGCACGTATAACGTTCAACGTGATGTTATTGGCTAGTTCTACACTTACATTGACTGCTTCTAAAAAACTCAAGTTCGTTTTATTCATTGCATAATGTTTTATGTTGCTTTTGACCAGAATGGCTACTCCACCGGATGCTATTGGTGCGTTGCGATCAGTCCTGTATATTTTATAGCCTGGTATTTTAATTTTCTCTGTTGCTATTATGTGAGTTTCTGTAATAGAAGCTATGTCGATAATATGAGTAGCTAAAAAGTTAATAAACACTGATCTTTTATTGCGTATTCCGTCGGCATTCCAGTTCAGGAGTGATAATTTTTAGATTTGACGATTATGGGCCATTGAAAGGCAAAGGGAGAATATTTTTAATGAAGAAGGATTTTATTTGCTCAAGGTATGGGGTCATTAGGTTTAGGATTGTTTGAAGAATTGTGTTTATAGCAAGAGGAGCTTGAGTGGTGTCTGATTGTTCTTCATGATTGGTTTGGTTTCTAACTGTTTGAGAAAAGGTTCTTTGTGGGTTTACACAATTGTATTGTTTGGATGTAGATGGATTATTCAATGTAACATTAGGTTTTGAATTTTGTTTGTTTCCTTGTATTTTCGTTTTAAGTTCAGTATAATTTATTTATAATTTATTTGTGTATTTTACGACCTATAATCACTTACGGTTGTGTTGTTTGGGGTATTGCTTCTAAAACGCACATTAATAAGTTGCAGTCATTTCAAAATACTTCGGATAGCAACAAATTCCCCGTAGTTTGTAAGAAATCGGCAGCTACACTGTGAGTTAGAAGTTTTCGTTTTAGAACAATATATTAAACAATGTGTCAAAAAGTTTTTTTTTAATCTCCCAGAGTGCACAATCGCGGTGTACTACAAACTCGGACAAAAAGCTGAAAATTATCGCCTAAAAAAGAGACTTCCTCAAGATGTCCTATTATCCTCCGATGAATAGCGACCATGTATAGTTATAACTTATATTTAGTCATGTATCTATTGTAAAAAATATTACTTTTACATAAAAACTATGTATAACATGCAATATGTTGAACTAGTTAATAAAGTTTACAAAAAAATAAGTTATGACATGTCTAATAAATTCGTATATATATATATATATATATATATATATATATATCGGACGTGGAATTGTCTATGGTACATAGCGAATCTCATGTTAAATCCAGCATATGAGAAAACTTGGTCCCCTGATTAGTTTACACTTAAGACGTTATTAAAAGCTGTATGTAATTCATTATTTAGAGTTGTCCTAAAATAATTTTACCGAAAAGAAAGTCCAAAGAAAATTTCATAATTGCGTAAAAAAGCGTCTTTCATGGAATCTCAACTAGTTGCAGCAGAAACAAAACAATAAATTCTTTCTGTCAGTACAGTCATTGTAAAATAAATTAATGTGCGTTATTATTGCGTTCAATAAAAGAATTCTCCTGGTCAAAATTCTAATCACCCCATGATGAGAATTATCTTATTTTCAGTTCTGAAATGTTCTTTTGCATTTTTTAATAACACAAAAAAATACCATAACACAGTTTTCAATTTGGAATATCTTTACATTAATACTTTTGGCATAAATTAATCACGGAAACCAATTTTCAAATGTGTTATATTTAACATGGAATAACATATGTACCGTATAACAATTCTACATACTGCATACAGGGTGTTTTTACATCGTTAAACAGCTTGTAATTTCGTTAGTAATAGAGATATTGGAAACAATTGGTTGTGTTTAAATGCCAAGTCTACAAGCTGCCATAAATAAACAATAAGTCATGGCCTCCTATTATTGCGAAGTGAGACAAAATTTTGGTTTTTAAATAGAACACCCCGTGTGTTCTTACTTATTTGAAATCAGTGTAAAAATACTATATGATAGAGTGCTTAAACTAAAATTTAAAAACTCGTTACTTAAAGAAATACAGTGTGTCTCTGGACAGGTGAAACGACTCTTGTAAAATTATCGATTTAAATTTTAATATTCGGCGATTCAGCCCTGCTTGATTAACGGCGAATTACTAACATAAGTTTAGTTTTAAAAAGCCAAGTCTGTCTTGGAAATTTTCAAAAAACCTATTTTTTCCTACACTAGCATTGAAAGAGCTATTTTGCCGTACAATTTATTGATTAGAAAGTTACACTTTGCGGTATTCGTACGGCAAAGTAGTACTTTGCCGTACGAATTTTACTTTGCCGTACAAATACCGCAAAGTGTACCTTTCTAATTAATACATTTTACGGCAAATTCAGATGAGAGGATAAATTTATTATTCTGTTTGGTATGCCAGTGTACAAAAAAAATATTATACGAAACTCGTATGAAGGTGGCTTTTTCATACTCGTCTCGATATTCCGGACTCGGCCTAACGGCCTCTTCTGGAAACATCTCACTCGTACTGAAAAGCTCCACTTTCTATACTTGTAACGTAAATTACTATTACTGTACGGGTGTCCCCAGTTACGGCTGCCTATGTCACGGATACACAAAAAAAATTTTTTTTGAGAGAAAGTCGTTCTTCATAGAATTTGTGTTTGCCTTGAAACCCTCGGAAAGAAAGTTATTTGTTCGATTTAATATACAGTGTGTTCATAAATTATAAAAATGTTAGGAAAATGAAGAGTAAAGAAGCAAAAATCTTAACGCTAAGTGGAACGGTAATTAAGAAAAGTTGGTGAGCAAATGCTCGCTCCTCAGACGGTCGGCTCGGGTTCGAATCTCTGCGGACTATAAAAGGATATTAAAAATCGTACTCTCCCTGGCTACCACGCTAACACCTGTGGTTTTGGTTAACCCCTAAACAAGAAAACTGTTCTTCACTTTCGGCGATCAAGGCTAGCCACCTAACCGGCCTAAGAGCAAACCACTTTGTGGTTAAAACAGGCCACTTGCCTATAATAAGAGGAAGAAGAAGAAGAAAAAACATGGTTTCCAATAGTTTCAGTTCGTGTGGGGGGATAATTCATCGATGAGAAATTTTTAAAGCCAGACAGACTTTCGTTTGCATTTCTTGTTCGATTGTTAGTGCACTGATTTAAAATATTTAAAAATATATAGGGTGATCAGTTTTAGAAACCAGAGTCGTGTATCACTACGAAAAAATATGAGGCCATGATTTAAATTGGTCTATGACATACCACACACCGGCTTATAAAGCATGCTATTTTTCAATATCTCTATTATCAACGAAGCTCTGAGCTGTCTGGCAAGTTACAAAAACTTGTACATACACTATACAGTAGGTTAGTAACCACTGAAGAGCACCTCAGTTTTGATTTGTAAGCACTTCACCACATTTTTCTTGAAGGCAGAAATTGAAAGTTATTTGAGCGATGATGAAATAGAATTGTACATATTAAAAATGGTATCTGAAAACGAACTTTTAAATAGTTATGTGCTGTTGATTAGAAGAATCTATGTCTTAGGTAAAGACTACGTAAAACAGTGCGACATATCTAATTATTATATTCATTATTTTATATCATATTAAGCTCTCGTCTTCTTTATATGAGTGCTACCTATAGTATACAGAAGCTTAAACAAAGGCTGAAAATAGCAAAATAAACCAAAAAAAAAAAAAAGATTTCCACTAAAAAATACTCAATTTATCATTTTGGGTTTGGCTGTAGGAAAGTTAGCCTGATACAAATAGGGTTGTTAGTTGTGGTTTACAGAGGTGTAACTATACGCTGAAAATAGCTAAAAAAACGTAAACAAACGACTCCCATTAAAGTATTATTAAATCTCTGTCTGGGTTTGGCCAGCTTCTCATACGTGAACAAACAGATCCGTATGGATTTTTTATGAGAAAATCCTCCCGGTGGAGATATACTGGCTAACCAAGCAAATGGATCTTACTTTCCCTTGTACTTATTTTTGCCGAAAATTAACTTATATCATATCAGTAAAAACGCGTACTTCATTTTGCTTTACCAGAAGCTAAAATAAATGAAATGTAAGTTTTTCACAGTATTATCGGGCTTTTACGACAATACGCGATCTCGGTTACCACAGGACAGTTTGCGTTGGGATACAACGGTATTCAAGCCCTCTGATTTGCGACAGTCTGCTATCTGGGAGGGGAGATCCATTATACTCGTATAATCCGGTCCCGTTGGGGGACAGCCAAAAACACTGAAATGCAATGCCACCACCGTGATAAATTCAACCCATAGCTAGGTAAGCTCACTCCGTTCACTGTCGAAGCGCATTAGGTCTAGTGTAAAAAGTACTTACGTGTTTGTCAACTAAAGGTGTAATTACTTCATCTGTTATAGTGAAAGTTTGCTTTTACAATCTATCTAGAATTGACCACTCAAAGTTTAAACGGAGATTTTAAATGCAAAGCACCTGAAGGGCGTGGTTCCTTACTACTTGGATAACTAACACAGTTACTCAAGAAAACCCAAATGTTATCTTTAAAATGGGGTTTATTTAGTTTTTAAATAACCGGAACTGCCAAAAAATTTACCATGTATTTCCAAAACACATAAGCCGCTTTACAAAATTCAAAACTCAGGTAAAATATCCAGAAAAACCTACTAAATCATGAGGACACCATGCATAGAGCGAAAGACAGATCGACTCAAAATAGTAAACCTGCAGTGTAAAAATAACAATATCAAACCTCAAGTGGACAATCTCCTATAATTATCTCCGGACATAATAAACCCGTCCCGGTAAACGTTGAAAAAAATGAAATGTACGTAACGCACATATTAAATTTCTATATTTCAGCGCCAAGAGCACTGCAACAGTTGAAGGTGAAGATAGATGATTTTCGAACAAAGAGAGGCAATGAGTTGGCGAAAACAGAGACAACATTATCGGCTAAAGGTTTCTGCTCCGGGTAAAAAGATTTGTCGTTGGGGAAGCGTAAAAACAGTCGTAGTTTACATCGTCAGGATGGAGTCGATTATAAGACGGGTTTACAGGTGTTCGTCGGTGTATGCATCGCCGATACAGGTTGTTTACAGTACAGTGCAGAGTCGGTCCGTTAAAGTGTTTGCCATATCCAGTAAAAAGTGAAATATAATTCCTCGATACTGTAACGCGACGATAACAGAACATAAATTTAAGGATAGCACAATGCCGGAAAAGCTTCCAGATCCATTTAATTCGCCGAAAAAGCCTGAAAATGCTCCAACACCGCAATTATGTTGCACAAAATGAAACATGTTCAACCAAATCTTAACTCGACGATAGGTACTTGGATTTTGAATAGCGCCCCTCGTACTGGTTTTCGCGTAGAAGAGTTTAACACAATTTCCCTTTCCGCTTTCCTAAAATCAGTAGAGTGGTCAATATTTTGAACCAATTTAGTAGTATGTTACTGTCGTATCAATAATTTGTATAACATTTTCTTTACATTCAGGTATTTAGTAATTAGGTACTTATGTATAATCGAGAATTATAATGGTTCCTTTTCATAAAATTAATGCCGGTATATTATTTGGTAAGTCCCCAAGATAACTGCTTTGGGGGTTAGAGGTTGAGTTGAAATCTAGCATTTGTAGTGTCAGTAATCTTACTAGGCCAAAATTACTTCCTCCTTGAACATCTACAATATTTATTTCAGAATGATAAAATCAGGCTACCATTTTCACATAAAGCATTTAACTGTTAATTAGAGAAACCATAAAAATATATCATTCTGTGCAGCTATTTAAAATAGAGTTGTTCTTTTCAATATAATCTTTTATGAAAATCATATTAACCTTGCGGGCTACTGATCTAGGTATAGATTAGAAGTAGTGCAAAAGATCAGCTAATATATTCTCAATTCCAATACGATATTTAAAATATGTGTGCTAACAGGTTACATCATATAAACTTATGATCAGCTCTCCATTGAAAGCAGTCTGTAAGTGTAAACGATGTAGACAAGTTATGTTGGAGGCAGTAAGGGTTTGCGTTTGTAAATCATATAATTATGGCTTTATTTTCTTTGCTCTTCGACTTAGCCTACAAGATGGCGATTACTTTCCGTTGTCTAGACCAACAACCAGTTTTCTGTACTGCCCACACCACCATTGGTCGTAATATGGTTTTTTCTTTCGGTCTCTCTTTCTCCCTTGCCCATCATCAAATTCCTGAACCAGCAGAGGTTGACACGCCCTGAGAAACTACCTGAAAAGGGAAGACCATCACCGTTCAACCAAATTGAAATTATTCACTGTTTTGAAATGTCTGCGTTTGAAGATAATCATAGTTTTGCGGCAATTTGGTTCAGACTTTCCTTTATTTGAGCCGGCTAGGAATTGCATCGAATAACGTAATATATGTTAACACGCCTCGTCCTTTGCGCAATGGCGCGAGGGCGGGTCTTTAGTTAAGTAATGGCGGGTTAGAGACACCTTCCTGCTAGCTAGCAGAATTCCTATTCTACAAAATATATTATACAAGTAACTTAAGCTAAAGGCGGGGTCCTAGAGCACTCGCGTGGGGGGGGGGGAAGATTACTAGGGTCCACGTCTACTTAGGGCACAACACTGCACTATGGCCGGCGACCGGTGGTGCTGCATGGGGGAGTGGTAGGTAGTTCCCCTGGGTTGGTGGGCCTGTGATCCGGCTCGGGGCGGTGCGGGGGCTCGTGGGGGCGGCGTTGCTCGGATCGGTGGGGTTGCGCGGGGCGATGGCGACTCTCGGTGCGGTGGCGTCGCTCAGCTCGGTGGGGTTGCTCGGGGCGATGGTGGCTCTCGGTGCGGCGGCGGTGCTCAGCTCGGTGGGGTTGCTCGGGGCGATGGCGGCCCTCGGTGCGGCGGTGGTAACCCGGCGACTGGCCGGGATATAGATGGGCACGCGGGGGGCTGGCGGACGTTGGCGGAGCTGCACGTTAAGCCGGGAGTTCCGTCGGGCGGAGCGAGGGTCGGCCCTGGGGGCAGCGAGGGGGTATTTCAATTTTCTTTAGGGGCAGGCGGAGGTGTGCCTCCGCGGTCCTGACGACGGCATTTCACAGCCTGTCGAGCTCGCTGTATTCGAGGGGCTCTGGGTGGAGCTGTAGCTCCCACTCCTGGTGTCAAGGGCGGCGGGGTCAACACCACGCTTGTTGCGGAGGCGAGGACGGGCGTGCGGGGGCGGCGTTCCTGGCGATCTCCTGGTGGACTGTCCGAGTCCGGGGTAGTCGGTGGGGAAGGCCCAAACAGGCGGTCGAACAAGGCCTGTAACCTGTAAATGGAAACAAAAAGTTCCTACAGATTCCGCGACGGGGCGACTAACGCAAGAGCCGGCGAAGGAGCAAGATTAGTGCGGACTGCTTACGTCATCCTCGTTGCGCGGGGATTCTGGTCTCCGTTTCGCACTATGAGGGCGCGTGTTAGAGACTAGTCGTTGAAGCTCGAAGACCGGAATGGGTTTTTTTCTAAGTCCGTAGAAGTATGCTCTAGTTCGCACAATGGCATGCGGGTTAGAGACTTGTTGCTGAAGCTCGAAGACCGGAATGCAATTTTTTTAAGTCCGCAGAAATATGCGCTAGTTCGCACAATGGCATGTGGGTTAGAGTCTTGTTGTTTAAGAGCCTAGGTTGAATGATCGCTCCCTGAAATCCAACCCAGTTTATAAAGAAATCTGTCCCCGTTTCTCACCGCGGTGAGGGTTTTGCGTTGCTTTATTTTGGTTTTTGGCTAATTGTTGGCATAGTGTTTTGGCGCATTTGATGAGCGGGCTAACTCTTCGCGCAATCGCTTCCTCTTGAAAAGACGCATTTTTTTATATGCGACTCGCCCAAATTGCGTTTCTAATTTCCCGCGCGAGCTTTTATCTCCCTTTATATCATGTGCGCTGATCAAATAGGTGCCTGCATCTTGTTCGCTGTTATTTTAGGCATTTTTAAATATCCGATAAGCTTAAGCTGAATGTCTACTTCTGCGGCCCTTAATTTCTTTGCTGCTTTTAAAATTACATACGTAAACGAGCTGCTCAGGGCATTCGCTGGGGGTGAGGATTCTTTGCCCGGCGCGCGTGTTTCCCAAAAATAAAAGAAAAATAATTCCCTGATTTGTGTTGTTATCTAACTGCCTTATTTATTTGTGCTCTATATGCAGTCGTTTGTTAATGGTTTCATTAAGTTTAATTTTTGAAAGCGCTGTAGCAAAGGCGCCGTTGTATCTGAGCTGCAGTGCACATTTCGCCGAATTTGGTGCAATGTGGCGGCCGCTTGTCATTCCGCTCGGGCACTGATCTTTTGTATTGGGTTTCGTAATTTATTAGTTTGTGGCAGTTACTTGCCATTCTGCAGAATTCCTATGAGTTCCTTCTATAAAGTTTATGATGTTTTCTGATAGTTTGGGAGCGGGCATCGAGTTCGGGTGCAGGACAGATGCGAATTTTAGCGTGGAAAGGCCTATTGCTTAACATTTTCAACAAAGTATCTGTACTGTAATTTGTTAGAATAATTCCTCGAAGCTAGTACTTTTCGTATTTTGATCCTAAATATTAGCATTCTCAAATTCAAAGTCACGAGTTTAATGATGTAGTCAAACCTTTATCCCAACCTTGTTTCCGCCTAGCTCGTATATTATCACTTTGCAGTTATTTACATTCGTCTAGATTTAATTCTCTGTACGCCTGTTTGACAAAGCAAATTTCGTTCTGCCCTCGCATTCTGCATGTGTGATGTCATCGGCTTTTATCGCTTTTTAATGAGTTGTTGACGCCGACCAGTCGGTTGTGATCTACCTATGAATCCCCTGCTTAAGCAAAAATCACGTTTCATTATTTCGTTCCTTGACAACCCTATGCTACAAGTGGAACAAGGGTCAAGTCCGAATGGGGTGGCGCACCTTTTTTTAACATCTTTTACACCTCGTTACAGTTTATCCGGCACAGCTTTTAGTTACCGCCATCGTAACAGGGTTAGGGCTGCGTATTCTAGGTATATTTCCCATTTATGTCGTAAAGTCGTGTTTGTGCGGTAACAAATTCTTAACGTTCGTGCAGACCCCCTCGACCGTACATGAAGTGCTCAATATAGCCAATGCATTGGTGATATCCATTCAACTTAGGAAGTAATCACCTTCGCCAATTATGACTGCCCGGCTAACCTCAGCCCTGTAAATGTTAATTACGGGAATATACTGTATTCCCATTTATTAGTAAAGGCATTTGCTTATCCTAGCTGTTACATAGTACAATAACCCAGTTGTAATATAACTAGAGGTTTAATTGTGTATCGTATAACACCTGCAAACCACTGCCCGGCATACACATAAGGTAGTTTATCGAAATAACTTATTTACGGGCATTTTTCATCCTTCATTGTTACACGTCCTTCAAAGTTTTAGCATATCTAAGAGAAGTTCAATTATGTCACTTTTTCCGATTCTTGATGTGAGGACTTTAATGAAATTTTTTTAACAGATAATATATTATTTTGGTCTTTCATTCGCATCAATTAAAAAAAACATCTATTTTGGAAATGCATATAAAATATTATACTATAGGTACAGTAATGGAACTCACAAAATAGTTTAGGTTGGTACTGGCTGCATAATGATCATTTTAATAGTTTCTGATTCCAAGAAGTGCCAAATTCGACAAATAAAATTCAAACAAAGCATACAGCCCTACAAAAAGCAATATTCTCTCGACAACTAAAATAATCCTATCAAATTCCTTATAGTTGCAAAACGTTATATGCTAGCAAAACGATAATGGTTTTTTAGAGGAAAATGTATAAGCTTTGCAATTAGTTTTAATATCACTGTAAAATATTATTATAGAGATTATATAGCACGCTGTACAAACGGCGAGCAGCACTTATTAATTCCACTTTATAGTATTCTATTTTTCCTCAAACATAAAACTTTACTTTTGCACGAAACGACTGCAATAGGTAGTGCTTCTCCAGCGATCCCGTAATAAATTCGTTTTGAATAGAGCAAGATATTTTTTTACTACCTTGCATTTTCTTGTTTATTTGTCCTTATAAAATATTCGTGAAAATCACAGGCACGTCGCATTAACTCGCAGCGTTGTAAACACATTTATAAATTACTGAACAGTAGAGAGCGAGACGCTCATTTTAATGAATTTCCTTTGCAGCTAAGAGCAAAAAATCCTAGCAAATGAAGCTAACATAGCAGAGTAAATCTTTAAGACAGTAACTGATGAACTTTGCAGTTAAATCAAAGTGAAACATAAATCTTCACTCTCTTTTCCGTTTCAGATAGATTGCTTGATTTTTAAGAATCTCTTCCTATAATTTGTTCCTATAAGTCAACAATCGGACGGACTTATGATTCCGTTTGCTGTCTAAAGAGCTTTTAACAGCATATTTTGAAACTTCCTATCGTATCCTTGATAATGCAAACGCGCTCGCAGGTCTCCTAATAAATCTCCCTTCAGCAATACATCGTGTAGTGCAGTTGCAAGCTGATTGAGTTCACTGCGACACTAAACCGAAGCGAGCAGAAATTCATCCTGAAAACAAGCGTTACGTAATAGCGTGTACTTGGCAGATTGGCTTTGTTTCTATTCGGTGCATTAGGCAGATTGGCCTTTATTTTGCAGAGTTACCTGTTTGTAAATTTTATGTTGCGTTCTGCTTATAAACCTTATAAATTAGGACCATTCTGACAAATAGAGCCGTTTGTATCTTCCCGGTGTACAGCACTTTGGAAATTTGTGTGCTTTTACACACAACTTGATGGGCTACAGTTGGTTTATATTCTTAGTTATGTAGTGGTTTAATCAAAATAGTATTCTTTTGTCTCTCTGCAATAATGCTTCGTTAAATTACAATTATATAATAATACCTATATATATTTATTTACATTGTCGCAGATGGGTCGATCTGGTAAGGAAGGCAGAAATTTTTGTCAGATAAGAATATTAAAACTGAACAATAAAGCTATTTGATAGTAATATTACATACATATAGTTATTGGAATCCGAGAAAATTGGATTTGCTTGTTTGCATAAAAAATCAAGCTCAAAAACAATTAAAAATTACAGTAACTTTTCCTATTGATAAATATATCAATTATAACGCTTGAACATTAGATTTTGCAACCTTAAACTGAACAAAAAGTCGTCAATGTTCTTGCAGTGAAAGGACATATTTTCGGAAAATGTGAGATAGGTTAAAACCATTTCACATTTTAAGCATGATGACATCTCTCTGTAAGTGAATTCTTGTCTTTGTCTGGAATATTTACTACTACATATTCCTTATCATTATAACAAAACACGTTCATTAGCAACTTTTTGTTGAGTACGTGGTGTAAGAATTTTCTTTCTCTTATACCTTTTATAAAATTTTTAAAAGGGCCTTATATTACCAATGTATATAGTGTTCTAAAGATTTCTGTATAAAATTACTTAAATATTTTAAAACTTTGGCTCAGTATGTGAGAAATAAGTGTTTGCATATTGGCACAGTGTAACGTTAGCCCCCACATCAAAATTAGCTAAGTCACAAATAAATAGTGTAATAGAAATTAGAAAGACGCTAGTTCCCTTTACAATCTTTGATTCCAATCTCCACAGCGTTTGGATTTGCGATAGGGCGATCTTAGCCGCTATGCGCGGACGTAACGTAAACAGGTACGCCACGCAGTTCCGTCTTGAACCCCCTCTAGAGATACCACACTAACGATGTGCTCGAAAAGTATAAGAAGAGACTCAGCAGACATTTCAAATTGCTTGAGTCCCGGACTTCCCTCCTCCTAATATTCTCCTCTAGTACCGGTCGGCTTTCGATCTTACTAGAAACTCAGTTTAAATTCCAGCACCAGCCGATTCGCCCAGCCATTTTTATAACAACCTTTGCATACGTTTAACTTTAAACCAGACGTACGTACGTACTGGGAGAGATCTCCAGGTCAGCATAATCCAGATGCCTAGGTGTGGCCAAATTGTTTCGCATGCCGTAATTCCGGAACGACCGTGAATCCTCCAACGAGTTTCTCGAGCATTCTAGCTATTGTTCCGCCCATTTTGTCATTTTCTCTTATAATAGTTCAAATAATTTGTCATATTTGGCAATTTACATTTATTTCCTAAAAATACAATAAGTATTTTATCTATGGCTAGTCAACCCAAATACCATTAGTTTTAAATTCAAACAAAGTACAGCACTGTGTTTATCAGTTTGGCACAATACATTTGCACTCTTATAGTTTTTCTTCCTTTTTTCGAATTTTGGAACACTTTGATAACCTGAGATGGTGAACTGCTTTGGCCAATTTTCATTCTTTTTCCATCGATTCGATCGTTAAATTTGGTGCCCTGGGAGCCTTTTGTTTCGTTCTGCTTTGGTTATAGCTGTCCTCATAGTTTGGAGGGATAGCTGAGGCAAGTGCCCCTTTGGAACGCCATGGGAGCTATTGTGTGCTGCTGCCAGCGTTCGTTACTCTTTTTTTTTGCGGTTTTGTTGGGCTTCCCTCTAGGATTAAACTGGGCCTAAGCTGTTCGTCACCACTCGCAGGTTTGTTTTAGCTTTGTTGTCTTCAGCGCGGTTGTGTACCTAGAAATGTATATTTTTAGATTTTTAATTCTACGCCTTGGAATTGAGATTTTCAATTCTACGCCTTCGAAATGAGTTTTACCTCTACGCCCTGCAAATTGAATGTTATCGCTTGGAATGGTTTACCGCATTGGTGTGCTTCATTCTACTTGAGACTGGTGGTGCATTTACGAGCCGGCTTGCCGCTCATCCCTGCTGCTGAAGTTTTCTGCTATTTCCCCGCGGGTGCCGCATTGCAACAACGAAGCTCGTCTGCAGCCCGTTACGATGCCGTCTCCATGTCCAGTAAACTGCATGGTTGCCTCGTCCACCAGCTCGACACCACGTGCCGTGGGTACCTGAAAGGTTTTTGTAGCAATTTAGTTATGTATTGTTTGTCGATTTGGTTTATAAGTATCACTTCAGAATTGGTATTATGGTATTTTGTGTATTATGATCTGTGTGCTTTATTTGCGTAACTAGTTATTTGATTAGGTGGATTTACTTACCCGGTAGCACGATTTAGCCGTGTTTGTCGGCAGGGCTGCTGTATATTCGGCCTTTTATTTCGGTAGCCTTCTCCGCCATTTGCTTGGTTGGAAACTTAGTACAAAATTAACGGCTGTGTCTCGGGAACCGACCTGAGGACCATTTTGTTCGATTTCAAGCTTCCGTGATTTGATTGCGTGATTTTAAAGTTGTATAATATTGTTAAAGGGCATATTCAAGTAGATTTTGGAGCTTTCATTGACGTTCCTAATGTCTATACTTTAAGAAACTACCTCCAACCTATATGCCCATATAATCCCGGTGTTTTCATTTCTTATGAACTTTGAATATTATAATAGAGTCATTTCCAGCTGACACTCGGGGTTAGACGTCCGCTGATTGCTTGTATTGCTCTGCTCTGCAGCATTCCGCTTCACAGGATGCTTGCAGATTAATTACTTACACAGTTAGTTGATTGTTAATTTTCTTTTTGCGAAACGCCGTTACCGGTGGAGGAAATTTTAATTGTTTATGCGGCGCCCATCTAATTATCTTAAAGTGTTTGTTTTGCATAGCCCGCCTCAGTATATATATATATATATATATATATATATATGTAGTTGTATTTATTATTGCGTGTGTGTGTGTTTCTGTCACTATAGTACTAATTTATTCGTCGTTTGTTTGATCTGCTGGATTTATCTCATACCTTGTGGTGGTCCGACGCAAGGATTATTCCACGTCGAGGACCTGGCGCCCTCTCCCTTCGTAGTTTTTGCATTTTTTTCAGCGTAGCTGGAACCCCGACCCTTCTAGGCGTGTTAGTCCATTTACGCCGATATTTATCAGCCGGAAAAATATCTAATATAACTTTCGCCAACAGGTAAGGCCAAACCCTATATCCTTCCGGACTTGGCAATAAGTACAAACTTTCAATTCATTCCACTCCGCACAAAGGGAGCGCCAAATCCAGCCAGATGTAATACACTCGCCCTGAAAGTTACCGTCACCGCAAAACACTTTATTCAATTGAATTTCACCGCCTGCAAAATCATCACATAAGGGCGCAATGTTATTGATCGCATAAATATAACCTGTTTGAGATCCGGTTTAAATCCACCGTGCACTCAGTTGTACTTCATTCGAACTTTCTTTAAGAGGATACAATCCAAGATGCTTTTCGGGTTGCGGAACAGTCAGGGACCCAGAAAACACAAGACCAGAAGGAGTTTTATTATATATTTACGTACATAACATCTTCTTAATTACGAATTATTTTGTATATATCTAAACACATTATATAATTTATTCCAACACGGTGTTATTCCTGTATTTTATACATTTGAGTACAACGAACCCATGGGCCTTTGAAATTTGCTCGAGGCAACCACTTTAAAACTAAATATAGCGAATTTTGAGCAAGTTTAGAATCAGCACTTAAAAATGTAAATTTAAAATTCCGATAGAAGCCAGCTATATATTACAACAGCACTTTAACTTTTTTTTAGCACGGTCCACCATAGTAATTATTTGTTGCAATCTCCCAGTAACGCTTTGGAAAATTTACAACTATTGTCGGAAACAACCAGCTTCCACAAATCAGAGGTTTGAAATTTCAAATCCCATACTGTCTTGAAGTTTCTCCAAAATTTTGTTTCGACCTATGGTCGCTTTCATGGAAACCGCTATCATTTTTCAACTGTCCATTCATCTCACGGAATGCTCTTGGAGAGTATTTGAGCTACCGTTGTTCAGTCTTCAAAGAAGAGACCCCGATTCCAATCGTCTAGACTACGGAAAAATTTACGCCCCCGCGGGATTCGAACCGAGGAGTTGCTTAATGCAAGCCTAGCGCCTACCCAACGGCGCCACGCGTATTTTTCTATTTATCTCTTATAATTTTTGTAACCTAGCGATATGTATCTAGGTTACCTAGCGATATGCATCTAGGTTACGTGTATATGTAGAAAATTTAATAAATTATAGTTAGATCATTTTTGTAAAGCAGTTCCGCAAACTTTAACTGTTTTTGAAATTCAATGTTTGGGCTTTTATTTCAAGTTTGCTACCGATTAGCAGTGTTAAATTAAGTTTAATTATTCTCCCATTTGCAATATATTGCATATATAATTCTTTTTGCTCATTCCTTTTTTTTGTTTACAGTGCCTATTCTGAACCAAGTACTTGGCGTCTGTAGTAAATTCAACCCGAAACCAATATTTAACCTTTAGTAAACAACGTTACGTTTATGGGCCTTTACCGATTATTTAGTTATATCGTCGCCTTATTACATTGTACTGACTAATATTTTTGTAATGTGAATTGCCCATACTATCGTCAATTGGCACAATTTACTTTCAAGAAGTATTCATCATATAACCTTTTAAGCGGCCTCTTTACCTTTGCATATGGTTTTGAGTTACACTGCTATATTAATTTATTATGTTAGTTTGGTATTATTTAAATAGGTAACTATACTACCTATTATTTATGCATTAGAATTTTAATTATATGCCCTTATCCTTCTCGTTCTTTTTCAGGGATTGTTTATGTAGCGCCATTTTGATCTATACCTTTTTCGTTTACCAAAGTGCCTGTGATAGTTACTACCAGGCCACCAATTTTTTTCCTGTTATTAATCGCTCCCCGGCTGAGAAAGCGGCTGCCTTTGCTGTTCTTCTTAGTCAGTTGCCAAAATGAGGCAACAACCTAAAGCGAGTAATCACAAACATCAGTTTTTTTAAGAGATTCCTTCAATTGGTAGAAATGAACGTAAATCGAACATACATCAATTGAAGAAAGAAACGTCGGCTGGAGAAGTAAACCTATCAGAAATGCTGCAGATAAACTCCACTTACAAATAAATTTAACAAATGCTTAGATCAAGAAGGAACGAATGAGCAAACGCAATAGTGTCACTAATTTGCATGAAAGGCGATACAAAGAACCTAAAAAATTATAGGCCGATTAACCTACTTCTCCAAATTTAAAAGCTATTCTCTAGAATCATAAGTAACCGTCTAACATCTAAATTAGGCTTCTGTCGGATAAAACAATGGTCGGTATTTAGAAGAGGATTTAGTACTACCGATCACCTGCAATCGATTAGAGCATTTGTGAAAAAAACAACAGAATGTCATATACTTCTATGGATAGCATTTATAGATTTCAGAAAGGTTTTCGACAACATCAAAATGTGGGCAACCGAACAAGCTCTCTAGAAAGCAAGAAACTATCATAAAAAAGGAAATCTGATATAGAAAATTTATGGCATCTGTTACCGTTCAAACTAACATTCACGATAATTTCACTCTATACTATGGGGCAAAAATGCTTGCTAACGGTATTCACCCTAATTCCGTTTCGAGGGTTTGGCAACAGAAGAGTTGTCCGGCTGTACTCACGAAGATGGGAGAGGTCCAAAATGAAAAATGGTTAACTAGGGCGAAGTTCTTTCGTAACAGGGGAGTCATAATCGAGATACGTACAAAGAAAGGGGTTTGAGAGCGTCACAGCCTTGAATTGGGGTGGGGGCAACATTTATGCAAGACCTTGTATAAGCCCGAATTCCAGGGCTTACAATCCCGTCAGCGCTCATACGCGGCACCTACAGCTGGCTCGGGGTTAAAGCGCCCCCGTCGCTCTACCTTACATTGATCTTTACAGCTAGAGAAAAACACATAAATTCGACACTGGACGTCTGCACAGGTTATAAAGAAACAAAGATAACGTAGAACATCCGTCTACTGGTTAAAATGAACCAACTAAGTGTACATGAACACCTCGAATAGTACTTCCTAAAATGAAAGTAACAAGCAAACGGGATAAACAATGAACGTATTAGAATGTAATCGCCGCGGTCAACCAGCGTCGAAGGCGCATTACAATGTGTCAGAATTTCAGACGCAAAAGCTTAATATAAAATGATAGCGTTTGATTGCGGGTTTGACGTCACTCAAACGACGAGCTTGGTGTTGATTTCCAGTGTGAAAGCTGTCGCTCAAGAACGCTGCAGCAGGTGGTGAAAAAAAGACAACGTCCGCAGCCAGGGATTGAAAAATGGGGGAAGTTTGCGAGCAGAAAGTTGCTACAGGAGAAGGGTCCTCACAACACGATGACAACAACATACAGAACCTTTCATAAGCAAGCACGGCAAGAGCACGTATCGACAATTTGTGCCCCTCAACAAAACTTAGATATCTTCAAGCCGGTTTCTTTTTAAAATCCCTAACAGCGATTAGTACATAACTTATGCAACAACAGGAATCGACGACAACCAACCGATTGATACCATTTACGCTAAGCCGAAGCGTAAGATAACCTTCCACGACGAGTATTCACCGCGTTTTCCACACTTAGTGCGCCACCGCACTGCTCGATGATCTGAAATCGAATTACCCACAGCGGGCTCCAACGGCCGCAGCCGCGGAGGCCGCTTGCACAAAACTTCGCTTGACTACTTAAGGTCAACTACCATGAGACATGAAGAAACGCTACCGAAAATTAGGGGAGACACGCACTCGCAGGACGTAAGATGTACAGCTGCAGGAATACATGGTCAACTGTCTCGATAAACGACAAAGGTGTGAAGAAAATGCGTTTGCGCTTTATCTTCTACTCAAACAACCGATTTATTCTAACACCGCTTCCCAACAGCAACTTTTGTGCAAGACAACGGAACGCCGTATGATTGAAACAGGCTATATTGGCGCATGAGAAGGCGATTGCAAGCCGGCACAGGATTTTAAATGCGCTCTACAAGAGCGAACTGTCTAAATTCGTAAAGGAAACGAGGGATTTTCACCTGGCCTTAACACTTTGCCACGGTACAAATACTACTGCACACAAAACCTAACAAGATACATATAGAACAAGGAATATATTGTGCTTAAGCTATTTGTCGTAGTTTGGAAGACTGCTTAAAGTTAGTTTAATGGTGAAACAGAGGTACCAATATCAACTGTGAAAAACTATAAGATGGCAATTTTGCTGATGACATCGTAACAATGTCTTAATATAAGAACAACAAATAGATCTCACTGAATTCATCCACAAACACTAAACGACATGAAAGGCGCATTAAGAGCTCGAACTGGATAAACAATTACGACAAAATTAAATAGCTGTACAGTAAATTAAAATATATTTTTATAATTAACATCCCGTTTGTACTTAAAAAGAAAATACAAGGTGTCCAAAATAAGGATGGCCACTATAGGGATCTCGTTAATAGTAAGAGATGCAGATTTGGTTAAATAGGAAAACAGTTGCGTAATTAAAACGCCAGAAAAATTATGCCTAGAAACCTTTGATATGATTTTTCTCTTTTAAGTTTTTTAAAAAAAACCGAATATTTGGATTTTCTACTATTTTTTCTGACGTTAATATTAAAGTTACAGCGAAACTGACGAAACTTCTTTATAGAAACTTTTTATAGACATACAATTTGCGTTATATATTTTTTTTATGCGACGTTTCATCTTCGAACAACCATCATCATCAACTTAATTTTTTAAATACTGTCCTTATAAATTTTAAAACCCATTTTTATTCTGAATGCAACAGTGTACCACACATTATGATTTAATTACATTTCAAGTCTTTTTTGGCCATCATCAGAAAATTTTTGGATACGGACCTGTGCCCTACAGCATTTCATGTGTTGTTTCAGCTTTTGTAATTTAGAGAAGGAAGTAATGAGCCACACTGCATATGTTTAAGCCTCAATAATCGCGTATGGTTTTGGAATCCAAATAATTATTAATAAGAAATTATTAATTTATTGATAATTATCAGTTCTTCTTACTTATAAACAATAATTAAAAATGGAAATACAAAAGATGTAGTGTGGCTTATTATTTTTTCCTTTGAATTACAAAGCTGAAACAACATATGAACTGCTCTAGGACACAGGTCCGTTGTCAAATATTTCTTGATGATGGCCAAAAAGACTTGAAACGTAATTAAACCATGTGCGGCACATTCATGAATTCAGAATAAAAAGGTGGTTTTAGCTTTGTAATTTAAACAAAAGAGTAATGAGACACTCTGGATATTTTTTATTTCTAATTTTCAATAATCAATAAATTAATTACTTCCTATTCGAAATTATTTATATTCAAAACCATCCTGATTATTAACGATTAAAACATGCAGTGTGGCTCACTACTGCTTTTGTTAAATTACAAAAGCTGAAACAACGCATGAAATGCTATAGAACACAGGTCCGTATTCAATAATTGTTTGGTGATGGTCAAAAAAGATTTAAACTATAATACGTGGTACATTGTTGAATTCAGAATAAATTTTTTTTATAAAATTTGACAATAAGGACCGCATTTAAAAAAATTAAGTTAATGATGGTTGCTCTAGGACGAAACTTTAGCTAAAAAAATTCATCAAGCAGTATTTATGTTCATAAAAGGTTGCTATAAAGAAGTTTTGTCAGTTTCGCTCTAACTTTAATGTTAACAACAGAAAAAATAGAATAGAAAATCCAAAGATTCGGTTTTTTAAAGATAACTCAAAAACGAAAAATCATATCAAGCATTTCTCTGCGTTATTGTGTTGGTTCTTCGATTGTGCAACTTTCTTCCCATTTAACCAAATTTAATCTCTTACTATTAACGATGTCCCCATACTGGCCCTCGTTATCTTTGACATCCTGTACACAATCAGTGTATTCTGCCAGTGACAACTTAGGCAAAGGTCATACTAAACAAATTAAAAGTTAACCAAAGAGAAATAGTGAAAATAATTGGGGCACGATAGATTAATGTACAGGTCCCCGATGGCACGGTTGTTATACAGGGCGGTGTAAAAGTCTGCCAAGCTAAAAACGAAACGAGATTAAAGATTTCAAGTCAGCAGACTGCGTTTTAGGATGCTGAATATATGGCAATCCTCGTAATTTACCGAAAAGTGTGATATAACGCTTACGCAAACTGCAATATCGATGGAACAGAATGGTACACCACACGCAACCTTCGTGTTTGACTACTCTAAAATTTGTTCGCGAGAAGGAGTTTGACTTGATTAATTACGCTGTTTTGTCTGCTGACTGCATTGAGGAGCCAACGGATCTAACATAGTACATCTTCAACTACTAAAATAACCATTTCAAATATTAATAGTTGGGTTTTAAATGTAAATATTGCAAGAGAATAAATCGTTTTCATGTTATAATGGACTTTATTGAGTTGTTTTGCGTTCACACGGGTAACGTATTTTTCTACAAAACACTTACAATATTTATTTTTTTTAATTTTGACGACATACTCAAAAAATCTTATAACAAAGTCGACGATAAGGGTTATAGATAGTACTTCATAACTCTGTTCAAAGTATAGCAAGTATATATCCAATGTTATTTCCTTCACATCCATAATAATGCACAGTCACCATGGTTTCGGGCAGTTTACTATATATAAAGATCTGGTGTGACACCCACACAACTTCCTTTTACAGTTATCTTATAATTAGTAAAAAAATTTATTTTGAATTTTTAAGCATTCGTAATAATTTTGAAAAATATCAAATTCTACAGAAACCGTACAAAATCGAGCGTTAGTTGAAGAGACACATTTTCTCTAAAATGATAAAGTGAATTTAAAAATGTAATAATTTACCGGGTGTTCTATTTAAAATAGGAGTTAATAAAAAAAAGGAAAAAAAACAAAGAAAACCATTTTTAGAGGCATTCAACTTGAAAGTCACCTGAAAGAACTGCAACATTTTATTGTTTATATGTGATAATATTGTTATAGAAACGAGTTGTTCATATATGGAATTGCTTGTCACTTGTAGATTTGTCAAGAATATATAGTTTTGTAATAAATAACTCAATCATTTAAAAGTGTAAGTTGAGATCAGTTAGATTTCGAGTTTATTCGCAACATCGTGGGGACTCCTACGTGATCGGTGATTAAGTTGGTAATTACAATGAATGCTTTACAAAGACCGAGAAGACCTGTCCGTAATGAACTCAATAAGCTAGTGGTAGAGTTGCAAGAACTATGTTCTTCAGAACGCGTAAAACGAGAAGATGTGTGTCTTGTCCTACGGTTACTGAATAAAGTCTATAATTCACTGACAGAGCTGGACCAAAAGATGTAGAATATGACTTAATTCAAGTTATGAAACGCAAAGTTATGGCTAGAAGAATGAAAGCTGAAAAGGTTTTTGAAAATCCTGAGCCAGTTTCCCTTTGCTCACCAAGCATTGTCATTGAATCCAATGGTGGAAGAAGAGGTTGTAGTCTGCCAAAACTTGAACTGAAGAAGTTTAGCGGATACCTGAAGGTTTGGCTTGGATATTGGGCTCAATTTGAGAAGATTGATGCGGACCCTGCTTTACATGGCAGTGACAAGTTCCAGTACCTGCTACAATCATTGACATCCGGAACGGATGCATATGAAATTGCAAGTAGTTATCCTCAGCGCAATGAAAATTATCCTAAGGTGATTGAGGTTTTGAAGAGAAGATATGGTAACGAAGACTTACTTTTGCAAGTGTATATACGTGAATTATTAAAATTAGTAATTTAAAATGTCAATTCTAACGTCAAGATTTCTTTTCATAAGCTGTACTTGAAATTGGAATCCTATTTGAGAGCATTGAAGACTCTGAAATTAGAAAAGGCAGATCCTGCAACCTGGTTGTTTCCACTAGTGGAGTCAAGTCTTCCGGAAGATATACTACCTACTTGGCAACGTAGTCCGATATCATCCTGTGATAGTAGCAAAGATGAGCCTCCGAGGAGCCGACTGGATCATCTCATGGGTTGATTGGAGAAGGAAATGGATGTTCAACAAAAAATTAACTTGGCACATGGAGGATTTGAGAAGAAGAAAAATAAAAAAAATGTTCAGAAAAAATATAAGCCTCCACAACATACATCCACACTTTCAAGTTGATATTCAGAAGAACCTTCTACTTGTTTATTCTGTGATAAAAATTATGAGAGCAAGGACTATAAGACTGCCAAATATTGACCGTTGGATAGGAAACCAAGCATTTTGAAGGAGAAAAAATTATGTTTTGCTTGCTTTAGATCAAAACATTTTGCAAGACTTTGTAGAGCAAAGTTGGCATGTATTATCTGCGGAGAAAAACATCATCCTGTGATATGTTCAAACTTTGACAATCATGAGATAGAACATAAGCATTCTACTGAAAAACCAAACGTAATGTCAGTACTAATGACGTCCACTGAAAATATGACTGGTAGGTATGGCTAATGAGATCTGTTCCCAGCAAATTGCCCTTCAAACTATTCTCGTCACAATATGTAACGGTAATAAAAGAAAGGTAGTACTTGCATTTTGGGACAATGGATCTCAAGGCTCATATATCTTAAAGTCAACAGCAGCGGAGTTAGGACTAGAAGTACAGGCAATGGAAGATGTATCTCATTACCTTTTTGGAGAGACACAGACGGAAGTTGTACGGCATAATAAATACCGTATGAGATTAGAGAACGTCGATGGTAGTTATTCTTGCATCATCAACGTTCGAGACCAGCATAAGATTTGTAATTTTATTTCTCGAATTTCGAACTCAACTTCGAATGTTCTGAAAGAATTGAAAAAAAACAAAATAAAATTATCAGGTGTTGGCGAGGGATGTCCTCCTATGGGAATTTTACTTGGAGCTGATGTATACGGAAAAATATTGACTGGAAAAATAAATTCTCTTGCTTGTGGTGTCGTCGCAATTGAGACAAAGCTAGGCTGGACGCTTTGTGGAAAGTTAAGAGGAGTTCATAAAGACAGTTTATCTATATGTGTACTGTCAATGGCTCTTAATGACTCTACCATTTCACAGTTGTGGGATCTGGATGTAATTGGTATTCGCGATGAAACTGATGTGAAGAACATTGCGGAGCGCGAGGAAGAAGACAAGAAGAAATTTATTGATGGGTTGAGCCGGAGGCAGGATGGACGATATGTTATTTCACTTCCTTGGGTTGATGAGCACCCTCTTTTACCTACTAATAAAGAAATAGCGATTAAGAGACTTGAGTTGACAACAAGAAAACTAGACGAAAACAAGTTATTCGAATATTATTCAACACTTTTTCAAGGACTGGAAATCTGAAGGATTTATTGAAAAGGTGTCAGCAGAGATGCCACTGGTGCCGGGAAAAGTTTACTATCTTCCACATCGAGCTGTAATAAAGCTAAACAGTTTGACCACTCCTGTACAGCCAGTATTTGATGCTTCCTGTTAAGTTGGAAAAGCTCCGCCTTTAATGATTGCTTGAAGAAAGGGAGCAATTATATTCAGTTGATACCGGAGATTTTACTCCTTTTAGAGGAAAAAAGATAGGATTCGTTTCAGATATTCGAAAAGCTTTTCAGATGATTGAAGTTAAGGAGAACAAAGAAAAACAGGAATTAATTGAATATCGCCATGTCCGGGTTATGTTAAGAGTTACATGAAGTCCATTTATATTGGGCGCTGTTTACATGTAGTCCATTTATATTGGGTGCTGTATTAGAGTTCCATTTGAAGGTAAATTCGTCAGATAGGCAATTTGCCGAAAAACTGTTACAATCTCTTTATGTGGATAATTGTGTCTGCTCAGAAGATACAATTGAAGAGTATCAATATTTTCGGAAGAAGTCAATTGCATTATTAAGTAAAGCTAAGATGGATTTACGATTATGTATATCAAATATAGATGAGATGGAAGATCCATCAACTCATACTGTATCAGTTCTTGGAGTCCTTTGGGATCGATTAACAGACGAATTATTCGTAAATGTAAAAGATATCCCTATTCCTGAAATAGTCACGAAAAGAACTATCCTATTGGGATTGTAAGCCCAGCTATTACTTCTTTTAAAATAATACTGCAGAAAATTTGGATAAATAAAATGAAATGGGACGAACCATTGCCAAAAGATGAACATAGGTTATTTTGTACATGGGCTCAACTACAAGATTTAAATCGAATACGCATACCACGGTGGTTCATTCGTGAAGAAAGTGATCGTCAACACTGGACTCTGCATGTTTTCACGGATGCAAGTAATGTAGCCTACAGTGCAGTGGTGTTCTTGAGGGTACAACATCCTATTCAGGTATCTGTTCAGTTAATAGCGGCAAAAACACGAGTTTCTCCTATGAAGCCAGTCACTATTCCAAGACTGGAATTACTAGGGTGTTTAATTAGAGCAGATTGGCTGCAACGGTAATAAAAACATGAATATGGATGATCTTCCTATCATCTACTGGTCTGATTCTACTACTGCTTTAGCTTGGATAAGAAGAAGTGAACAGTGGGGTACGTACGTGGGTAACCGGGTGTCGGAGATAAGAAAATTGACTGATGTTAATCAGTGGCGACACGTTTCAGGGTTTATGATCCAGCAGACTTGCCCTCAAGAGGATGCTTACCTACACAGCTTGTAGAAAAGAAATGGTGAGAAGGTCCCCAATGGTTAAAGAATAAACAAGAGAACTGCCCATATCAACAGGAAGAATGTTACAATTTTAAATGCTCAGATCGACATTGACCAAGAGCACCGTCAAAAATCGGGTACAAACTACAGGGTTCGCCGGCTTTACTGAGAAGAACACAGATCTTAATGTGTTGGAGCAGATTTCGTTGCTCCGATTCCTCGCACTTGGCTCAGTCGGGAAGGCGTGGTTCGAAAGCTCAAAGAAAAACCGGCGGGGTACTTACCCTAAAGCTTGCTTAACAAAAAAAAGAAATGCCTGAGCGCCACTTGGTTCTGATTAGAGGCGGCTAACGTGTCTAGAACCAAGAACAATACACGTAGCCTAGGTAGAACTCCTCCAGGTTCGCCGCTATTCACCTCGGCGCTGTCCACCGGGCTTCCTCCGAGTCTTCAGATTTCAACACACAGGTGGCCACGAAGCAAATGACTTACCTTGATTGGCCACCCGCCTAGTTTAACATAAAAACACAATGACTGACACTAACCCCAGTTCTTAGGGTTCACTGATCAACAAGGACATGCTGTCGTTTTTACAAATTAATTACATGTGGCCTTTGCCATGCTAAATGGGTTGAAGACCCATACCAGGAAGGTTTAGCATTCACTAAAAGAATAAGTTGAACTTTAATAAAGTTTATTATTGAAAGGAATTAAATGGCACAAATATTCACATGAAATATCGGGGCCCCCAAAAAAACAAATTACCCTATTGTCTAAGAAAAGGAATATATAGTTACACGCTGGACAACACGAAGTACATAACCGGGGTGAAGCCCCTGATTGATAACACATACATCAAATTATAGGCTTGAGTGAACGGGCGCAATGTTTATGAACACTCGGAAAACACACAATAAAATTATAGACGCCACTCAACTCGGCACGTCAGTTACGCTGTAGAAACAATAAACAGATCCTACCTGAGAGCTGTCAGCATGTTATTTGGGGGTTGGCGATAGTTACAAACTCCACTTCGGCGAAGGCCGGTGTGACGTTGCAGAGGTGTAGCGGGCTCCCCAAATGGGAACGAAAGGGTTGTACAGGGGCCAATTCGGTACGGAGGGCCAGAGGGTCGGTTTACCCCACGAAGAAGGATGGCAGCCAGCGGCGGGCGACGGGTAACTTCGAATTAACACGGCTTCACAGAATTCGCAACTTGCCGAACTTTTTCCACTGATATGAAAAGTATTGTAGGCTTATGAGGACACCTTTGTTGAATGTGCAAAAGGGTGCAACTTGCTTTTCACTCCTTGCTGGAGGGCAAAAGCCGATAGAAGGCGCCTCGCCAATAATTTGAAGCCGATTAACGAAACATCGCCCTAAGCCCGCGCTACCGAAAACTTTGAGTGCAGTCAACCAACTATTATCGGGTCTCAGCTGAACTAACTAACTAAAATCAAAAATGGTACGCGAAGAGCCCAGAATTTGCCCCCGCTACCGTAAAGTTCTCTCTTTCTCGCAGCCCCTGAAGGAAATCCTTTGTCTCAACGTTGCACCAATTCTCACAAAGTTGTGCAATAACGAAGCTCGCTGCATTGGAACATTCCAGAAGAAATGTCTTGCTGTGGCATTAAATCCCAAGGTATCAAATTACACGACCAATTTTCGAGAACTTCCAGCGCTGAATTGCTTGAAAGATAACTAAGACTTCAAGGACTGTTTTCGCTTCTACTTGAAATAAAGAATCTGATTTATGTAAGTACTGGCGCCCGACGGTTTCAACAACCGCGCGCTTTATGCGTTAGAGGAAAATGCTTACAGGGAAAAATTCCGCAGCTCGGGACGCGTTAGCGTTTGGGCCAGATAAAATTTAAAATGTAGCTTTAAGATACAGGGTCGGTTTTAAGGCAGGGCCGGCTCTGTGAAAGAGAGTAACTCGACCAAGGTTTTCCAATCTAACAGGAAATGAAATACTATTACAAGAAGTATTCGAGAGGTTTGTTCAAGCTGAAAGAAAAAAGTCTGCTAAAAGCGCTGCCATGTTACTTCTTGACGAGTTGAAGAAAAACTTCACCTTCAGACAGTGGATTCGTATTTTAGCATGGTGTCATCTCTTCATCAACAATGTAAAGAAAATTGCACAGAGACGAAGTGGAAAATTAACTGCTGTAGAATTGAAACTAGCTGAGGTGAGTTTCATAAGGAGTATTCAACGAGAAGCCTTTATTGATAAAAGCCAACTGACGACTTTAAACACTTACGTGGATTCGAATAATATTATTCGAGTAAAAACGAAGACTATTTTACGAGAAGATTTCGAAAACTTCCGGTGCCCTGCAGTGCTTCTGGAAAGAATGAGAACGTGAAACTATTGATTTTAGATATGCATCGTTATTATTGTCACGCTGGTGTAGGATTCCTAATGGCGATACTACGTTAAAAATATTGGACCCTAAAAGTAAGAGAAACAATAAAATCAGTTTTAAACAGTTGCATCAAATGTAAAAGGAATTCCGTAAGATCTGCTATTGCTAATCCATCCCCGCTACCAATTGAACGAGTGCAAGATGCCTAATGTGTTTGAATTTATTGGAGTGGATGAAGTAGCAGGTCCTTATTCTTGAAAAATAATAAAAAAGTTTGGGTGTTAATCTTCACCTGTGCAGTCCTTTCGAGTCGTACGATTAGAAGTTATTTCTTCCCTAAGTACAGTTGCTTTCATAGAAGCTTTGAAGAAGTGATTCGAATGAATGGTCGTCCAAAGATGATATTTAGTGATAATGGCACTAATTTTCACGAAACAAATAATTTCTTTAGGTCGCTGAATTGGAAAACAATCCAAGACTTGTCTCAACTGAAACCCATTCAGTGGAAGTTCAATGTCGCTACAGCACCGTGGTGGGGCGGATGGTGGGAGAGACTCATCCGCACTATGAAAGATTTAATGAAAAGGACTATTGGAAAAGCTACTCTTAAAAAGGTGAACTGGAAGACGTTTTATTAATTGTGGAAGATGTCATGAATGGAAGACCTCTAACCTATGTCACTGAAGATGGTGGTGAGCTAGAGCCTTTAACTCCATATATGTTTATGAGTTCTCCAAGTGGATTACAATTTCCTGAAGGATGTGAGTCTGATGCTGACAAAATACCTTATTGCTGGAAATATCTCACTACCTTGAGAAGGGAGCTCCACCAAAGGTTTCGCAATGAATATTGGCATTGTTGGTTAACCGAGCTAAGGAAAGATCTACTCGTACAGTTCGAGAAGGTGAACTAGTTTTACTGGGATCTGATAATGCGAAGCGGTTACATTGGCCACTTGGTCGTATTATAGAGTTGATCCCTGGAAAGGATAACATATCACGTGTTGCAAGAGTGAAGACTTGAAACGGTATTGTTACTCGTCCCATCCAACACCTATTTTCTCTAGAATTGAATTTGGAAGTTAGCTGCAATTTGGAAAAATTCTTTTATTTGAAATCGGCAGTGAAGTACGCCGAAATCGTCAATAAAATACGAGAAATCGGCAGTGAAGTAATCCATTGTTTTTACGACTTTTTTGTAGGTGGCGAGGCAACAGATAAACGTCAATCGACCGAACATAACCTACAAAGTTGCTTAAAATGTTGTAATTTCACGATTCCTCGATTTCAATAAAACATAGTGTACACCTCGGCACTGAAGTTCTTTTATCCCTCATGTGGTTTATTTGCCTTGGCCCTACGGGCCTCGGCAACTAAATCACATTCGTGATAAAAAGTTATACTTCAGTGCCTTGGTATACAAACTACTATAAAGAGGGCATTTTATGTGAAAAAAGTCAAAAAGATTCCTATGAGTGTACATAAGTAAAATTCTAAGGAATTTCATTGGTGAGAGAATGAAAGAACTGCAACGTTTTACTGTTTATATGTGATGATATGGTTATAGAAAACGAGTTGTTGATATATGGAATTGCCTGTCACTTGTAAATTTGTCAATAATATATAGTTTTCTAATAAATAACTTAATCATTTAAAAGTGTAAGTTGAGATCAGTTAGATTTCAAGTTTATTCGCAACAATCACCTATCTCGTATACACGTTAAAAATGTAATGAAAATGTAAAGTTTTTAAAAAAATCAGAAAAACTGAAAAAGCACAAGAGTAAACACCACACTTCCGGTTATGAGATTTTCTTCAAAGACTTGCTGTCGCATCTACATAGTACACAAAACTTATACAGGGTGATTTTAAAATGTTTCGCCAAACTTCGGAGTATTGTTCTACACACCAAGGCAAGTAAAAAAGTCCATATAAACATGTGTCCGAAAATCGCGCGTTTCCGAGTTACGAGCAATTTTTGAACTTGCGAAGTAGTCCAGTCAATTGGTGCTCAAAAAGGGCGAATAGGGGAGAGTTTTGGTGGAGTTCTGATATTTGGTTCCTATATGTTGTTTGGGTCGCTGTGCACGAATATCAGGTTTTTCAATAAAATTTTTGACCGGAAACAAGTTTTTTTAAGTAAAAACCTTGTAAAAACCGATTTTTTTTAGTTTTCTAAAAGTACCCAAAAGATGTCCATTATTTATAAATATTGAACCTATATGAAATAAAAGAGGACACAGTTTCCTACACTTTATGTATGTGAGGTTTTTTTCTCCGATCAATCGTTCAGCCGCGAGAGCGCCGCAAAATTATAGTCCAGTCAAATGGTAGAAAATAGGGGAAAGTTTTGGAGTTTTTATATTTGGTTCCTATGTGGTTTTTAGGTCGCTGTACGCAAGTATCGAGTTTGCCAACATTTCAATTATGAAGATTCATTTCATATACCATTGTTGATTTACGAAAAATGTATAGTTTTCGAGTTACTTTGAAATAAACTGGCATAATTCCCTTTTAACACCTAACTTCGCGGCGCTCTAGCGGCTGAACGATTGATCGGAGAAAAAACCGCTAGTACATAAAATGTAAGAAATTTTACTCTCTTTTATTTCATATAGGTTCAATATTTACGAAATTGTATAGTTTTCGAGTAATTCTAAAAAAACTAAAAAAACGATTTATTACACGGTTTTTGCTTAAAAAACGTGTTTCCGGTCAAAATTCTTGTTGGAAAACCTGATATTCGTGTACAGCGACCCAAAAAACATATAGGAACCAAATATCAGAACTCCACCAAACCTCTCCCCTATTCGCCCTTTTTGAGCACCATTTGACTGGACTGCTTCCCAAGTTCAAAAATTGCTCGTAACTCGGAAACGCGCGATTTTCGGACACATGTTTACATGGACTTTTTTACTTGCCTTGGTGTGTAGAACAATACCCCGAAGTTTGGCGAAACATTTTAAAATCACCCTGTATATGAAGTTTCAACGCCATACGTCTCTTCCTTTTTGAGATATTTTGTTCACAGCCACACAGACACACAGACACACCTACAGACAGACACACAGACAGACACAGAGACCAATGAACAAAAATGTGGTTCAGGAAGTAAAAATTTAAATGTCAAATTTAACCGCGGTTAAAAATGTGTCAAAATTTAGTCGTTTCTGAAATTTTTTTACATCACTATCAAAGTTGCTTTATTCAGGAAATAATCATGCCGAATATCCCTCGTACGTGTATACCTGAATACATATTTACTATTTTCTGTCAAACTGTATTGCTCTGAAGAAATATATCTGGTAAATTTTTCGCCTCAAAATTCTTGATTCTTCGCATTCGGGATTTTTATAAAGCGGCAAATTAACTTGACAAATTTCTTACCAAAACATTCTGATAGAAAATGCCACCCTTTAATCGGTTATTTTAATGCACTTGGAATATTACTGTCCAAAATTCATATGTTTTTCTAAAGGGTGACTCAAATGGCTTTGCTCTAAATATATCTTAAAAGTCCTGAGGTGAATACGTGAATAGGTTTGAGGAATGTTAGACATTTTTAGTTCCCACAGCCGAAATTATACATTTTGCAGGCTTGGGTTATTTAACGTGTATATTTTCCACTCCCACATCCGGTCCTCGCTATTGAGTCTTGGATGGTTAGAATTTCAGCAAACAGCAAAATTTATCGGGGGGCGGGGTACTAATTAATTTCAAACTAACAACGCCTGGGAAGAGCCGTTGGAAATGCAGAAATATCCAAATGCCATGATTGGTTGGATATTCAAAAACTAGGGTATGTGATTGGTAGTTTTGAATGTGAGAGAGGCAAATGAACAGTTTAGCTATGCGAATGTTTGAAAATATGAGTTAGTCTTAAGCAACGTTTCAACCTTACTATTTCAAATTATATATATTGTATTAGCAAGTTGTTCTGTTTTATTCCTCACGACAGTTATCAGAAGTGAGATTATTGTAACAATTTTCAGAAGCGGGGTCGCGGATAATCCACGGTGTGAAGTGATTGCGTTAAGACTCGGGCGTGTGGATCCACGTGAGTATTAATTGCGAGTGAATCGCGAGAGTAGGTTACGAGTGATTCGCGAGAGTGTACGCGGCGAGTGATTCGCAAGAGTGCGTGGCAGGTGATTCGCGAGATTGGCAGCGAGCTGCTGTGTGCAATTGAGCTCGGAAAGAGATATAATGACAGGCGTCGCAGAATCAAGCGGTGCGCGTGCAAGTGCTACACCGCAACAACAGGTGGTTACGCTGGAGCCGCTGTCAGAAATTTTGAAGCAGCTGAATCCGCAAGGTAGGCAAGCATAGTCTACTGGGTTCTCTGGAGGAAGAACGACTCCAGCAGATGGAGGTTTTTGTGTGATGCCTGATCTAAGCAAAAGTACAAGAATGTTTAATGGGCAAGGTGGTGCCACGAAAGCCGTAAACTGGATCGACGACGTCAAGTTGATGGCAGGTCGACAACTTTTGGGGTGACAGCATTTTATTGGAAATGGCTCGCCAGCATTTATCTGGCAGCGCTCTTTTGTGGTACCGCTACCAGCAGGATAAAATCCAGAACTGGGGAGATTTTGAGAGGAAGTTCCGAGAATCACGAGGATAGACGAAGTCTAGCCGAGAAATTTAAGGAAATGTCGGCGAGGATGCAGGAAAAGGACAAGAGCGCCGTCGACTATTTTTATATAAAAGTACGATTATGTCGCGGCCTGTGTCTGAATTTTTCCGACATCAAGCCATTGATTCTGGATGGATTAAAATGCAGGGAAACGGCACCAATACTTCGCCCTATCCGGCATGATAATGATGAGGCTCTGTTAAATGATATAAGTGTGGACGAGTTGTCGCGAAGGCAAGAATGGTCGACGCCAACGGGCATTGTAAATAATAATGCGAAGCAAATAATCAAATTCAATCGGTGTCAACCAATTGGGCATATAGCGAAGAATTGCGTTGTTAGTAATTCTTCTGTAAAGACAAGGAGTGCTAAGGACGAGGTGACATGTTACCGCAGCAATGCTAAAGGACATTACGCGAAGGATTGTGCAAAAAGCGGTTTACCTACAAATTGAAATGTTTTGCGTGCGGAGAAGAAGGACACATCTCGCGCGTTTGTTCAAAATCAAAAGTTCGGACGACGGATGCTGAAACGCAACGGGATGTGCAGCACGTCGAGGCACAATTGCCTAATCTAAAAATATTATGAGGACGCAAAGGTTAATGGAACCAAAATTCAGAGTTATGTCGATCTTGGCCCTCTTGTGCCGAAATTAAAACTGATCTGTAACTAAGAGGAATGTAAACAGATTACATGTTATGAAGGCGCCACGACGCAGACTTTGGGGTCAGCGGAAGTGACAATCGAGGTGGATGGAGTGGGCGCTGACGTAATAGTACAAATTGTGCCACGGGAAGTGCAAAAACTTCCGCTGCTTATAGGACACCCATTTACTGAGCAGCAACACATCCAAATTGTGAAAACGGCGAACGAGTTGATTATCACCGAATGTAACTCACGAGAAACGCAACCGCTGAAGGTGGTTCTGTGGACGAAGGACACTTGTGTTATACCAGACAATTTTTTAGGGCATGTTGCGATACGGTCGGATGCTCCAGTGACCGATTTATGTGTTGAGGATGGCATGCGTGAGATCGGAGGTCTTGTGCCACGATGTGTTGTCGCCACTAATTAATAGTGCGGGAGAAGCTGTGCTGCCTGTACTAAACATCAGTGGCCGCGACGTCATCAGCGACGGGGGCCACAAGACAGCCCGGAGGGAACGTCGTGTTGAAGGCATTCGTAGACGCGAAGTCAACGAAATCCCTGTGGCTATAGAGGAAATGAAAACGGACCTGATGGGAGCAGACGCTGAGAAGGTGCTAAACCTCGTAGACGAGTATCGAGATTTGGTGGCCAGAAATAACAAATTGGCTGTACTAATCTGACGGAAATAGACATAGATCTCACAGACGAAAGACCAGTCGTTTATCGACCATATCTATTATCGCATGGAGAGAGAGAGCAGGTACGGGACATCATCGCCGAGCTGCAGGAGGCCGACATCGCGGAGGAATCAACTTCACCATTTGCCAGTCCAATTGTGCTAGTTCGGAAGAAGTGCGCATCTGTGCGAATGTGAGTTGATTATCGCGGGCTCAACAAGAGGATGGTCAACCAACATTGGCCCTTGCCCTGGATCGACGGTCAAGTTGATCGATTAGGAGGCAAGCAGTACTACACTTCCCTGGATTTGAAGTGTGGGTACTACCAATTCCAGTGGCAAAGGATTAGCGTGGTAGGACTGCTTTCATCACACCCGATGGAGCGTACTCCTTTAAACGAGTTTGTTTCGGGCATGTCAATGCGCCTGCAGTATTCCGACGTTTAATCCATGTAGTATTAGGAAATTTAAGGTATGATACTGCATTAGAGTACTTGGATGATATAATTATCTCATCAAACACTGGCGATGAGGGATTGGTTAAGTTACGCGATGTATTTGATAGATTTAGGGACGCGAACTTGACATTTAATTTGGGAATATGTAGTTTCTTTATGTACAAAATAGAATATTTAGGTTTTACTATTTCGAGTGCCGGTATTAAACCCGGGACTGCAAAGCTAAGGGCAGTCGCAAATTTTCCGGCACCGTCTAATGTACATGGCATTCGTTCGTTTTTGGAATTGGCCAGTTCCTTCAGGCGATTTATTAATGGGTTTGCCACAATTGCCACGTCACTTAGCGACCTTTTAAGGAAGGGTGCTGTTTTTGTTTTCGGGAAAAGCGCAGCAGGGGGCTTTTGACAAAATTGCGGTTTTACTGCTAAGCAAAACGGTGCTTTGTATTTATGATCCGGGGTCTTATACGAAAGTTCACACAGATGCCTCGAGTTTAGGATTAGGCGCCGTGATTTTACAAACACAAACGGACGGGACAATGAAACCGATTTCTTTTTATAGTCGTAAAACTACACCGGAGGATTTAAAATTGCTAGCCAAGATGCGCGACATTAATCTGCTTATTGGAAGATGGTTTCTCAAATTATTAGAATTTAATTACACGATAGAGTACCATACAGGGCAACAAAATCGGGTCGCGGATGCGTTAAGTCGGAATCCAGTTGAAGAAGCGAGGGATGAACCTATTATAACGGGGTTACCGGTGTTGGGAATTAAAGTAACTACTGATTGGGTGGCCGCCTAACAACGAACGTGTTCGGAAGTTAAGGCCGTATGTCGCAGGTTGGAGCAGGGCCCACTGGTCACAAACCCCAACTCAGACTTTGGTCATAACGCCCAACTTCGATTCTGGTCACAATGCCCAACTTGGTCACAAAGCCCAATTTTGATTTTGGTCACAACGCCCAACTTAGTCATAACGCCCAACTTTGGTTTCGTTCA